>OZ010796.1:164623044-164679681 GCA_963932465.1 Maratus speciosus
CATTATTCAGTATGTGATTAGACACGAACTTACGAAAGGGAGATGAAAGGGAAAGGCCGCCCCTCTTAATCTTTGAAAAGAGTAAGAATTTTTGGCCATTTATGGCCAAATTTAGCCTATTTTCACCATCCCCTCCCCCATAACAAAAATTTTGTTTCCGGCATGATGATAGGTCCAGATTACAAGATAGTACAGGGGTCAATCCATTTCAAGTGGTCCAGAAAATCATTAATTCGTTGCTCGACCATTTTTAAAAAATCTGAAATTTTTTGTACGACAACCCTAACATGATGGAAATTCAAAATGACTATTATTTTAATTTTATTAATTTTTGTTTGTGCATGGCGGCCATCTTTGTTTCATCGTCTGCAGCAATTTTCTCGCAGGAAGGGTTTACGGAATTGTAAATAATTCATCGTTTATTTCTCCAATTCAAGTGCGGTTTACAGCAATTTGTACAGAATACATTGGGCTAAAAATTTGGTAATAGAATAGTTTCCGAAACTAAATGCTTATTGGTGAAATTTAGGCATAAAGTTTCAGTTTTTTCCCAAAATTTGTCCGTTTGCAAGAGGAAATTTTTCTAGCAAGGAATACTGTCAACATGACATACTTTTTTTTAACAAATAGGCTGAAAGTAGTTGTACTCACACGCCAAGTTTCAGATCTGGGACATTCTTTCTCTTCGCTGAAAAAATTCCCAAATTTTTCAAAAATGTCAAAAATCGCACTTTTGAGGCTTTGATATCTCTGGTGGGGCACGAGATAAAAATCTGAAATTCGGTTTCCAGAGAGTATTGTATGGTAGTGTTATGCACAAGAAATTTCAGGATGGAGATTTGACTACAAGCTGAGATATGGCAAGGGCAACATGTCAAAACAATACTGCCAAACTCTTGTCTTGTTGTAGTCACAGCTAAGTATTTATCTCAGAGTGTCATTTAAATTTATGTTTTTTATTATCTTTAAATAATAGTAACAGAAAATAAACCCTTTTGCAAAGCTTAGCAATTAATTTAAAAAATAATTATTCCTAAGTAATACATTTTTTATGGTTTCCGTAATTTTTGTTGTAGTTTTAGTAGCTAAAAGAAACCTCAGCACTTTTACATAAAGAAAAATCATATTTTTATACAAGACCTGAGACCAAAACGGAATAGTGAAAGAGAAAATCTGTTATTGTTGACCTACTTGTTGAGACATGATCAAACGTGTCAAAACACATTCCTGCTTGTTGGTTTAAAAACCACGGTTTTAATGCTGCTTGCTAATCCCTGAAACATGGCCCTACCATAAGTATGTTCCTGTAAATGAAACATTATACGATATTACGATGCATCAGCCTCAAGTAATTTTCAGAGCCCTTTCAAAATTCATACTGTAGAAAAATGACATTTTTGCATAAGAAGTAAGCAAGGAATAATTAATGAAGTGAGACTCGCACATAATGATTTCAAAGTTTATTTCTATTAGCCAGCAGGGCCAAGAACTTCAATCAAGTTATTAAGAGGTCACAAGACTTGGTTCTTACAAATAAAATTTTGAGAAAGATCAAAATTGTGGTTTTTAAACCAACAAGCAAGAACGTGTTTTGACACGTTTGATCATGTCTCAACAAGTATGACAAAATTAACAGCTTTTCTCTTTCCCCATTCTGTTTTTGTCTTAGGTCTTGTATATAAATATTTTTTTTTCTTTATGTAAAAGTGTCGAGATTTCTTTTAGTTGCTAAAATTACAAAAAAAAATACTGAAACCATACAAAGCCTTAGGCATAATTATTTTTTAAATTAATTGCTAAGCTTTGCAAAAGGGTTTATTTTCTGTTACTAATATTTAAAGATAATAAAAAAAGTCCTTCCGGCCAGTGCCGGGAGGAAGAGGTAGCTTTCATAATCCTTATTTAAAAAAAGCCAACTTATATCATGCAAACACACGAAGCTCAATTTAATGGAAACCGAATATAGGAGATTCAATACTAATTTTTATCAATATAATGAATGAGAATTTCGCGAAATTAGTCAGTTTTATCCAAGCTGTTTTTCTTTAAAGTAACTTATATTTGGCTGCCAAATTCGGCAATTTCTTAAAGTGCCTGTCATTTTAAGACAACATGGTGGATGAGGCTAAGCAGTGAACTTGGTCGAGACCTTAGTAATTGCTGTGCACATGCTCACTCACATCGGAATCGGTTAATATATAGGAGTGCTGTCGCATGCAAAAAATCAGATTTTCCAAAATGTCACCCACAATAGAAATTGAAACTGCTATATCTGAGCCATTTTTTAAGGTAAAGACAAACAATAAATGCTCCTGAATCCTTATATCAAGATCAAATTCTTAAGAAAGAAACCTTTTCAATTTCTAATTTTTTTGCACCTCACTTTAAATATATATATACTTTTTAATTTAATGGCCGCCATTTTGAAACAAGATGGCTGATGAATCTGGCCAGCGAACTTGGTCGAGGTGTTGATGTATACTATCCATGTGCCTTCTTACATCGAAATAGGCGAATACGTGTGTTATCGCGTGACAAATACAAGATCGTTTCAAAATGTTAGCCATGCTAGAAATTCAAATTGCTATAAATCAACCATTTTTTAAGATATCAACAAAAGAACAAATTTTCAGAAACAAAAACTGCTCCGAAATCTTTGTATCAAGGCCAAACACATAAAAAAAATCTTTTTCAGTTTCCAATTTTTTAATACCTCATTTTAAATTTTAAATTTAATTTTTTTAAAAATGGCAACCCTTTTGAAACAAGATGGCGAATGAAGCTGGCCAACGAACTCGGTCGAGACATTGGTATGTACTATGTACAGACCAAGTTACATCCACATAGGTTCATAAATACGCCTGTTATCGCGTGACAAAATCAGGTCGTTTTAAAATGTCAGCCACAAGAGAAATTCAAAATGCTATTACTCAGCCATTTTTTTTAGATATAGACGAAAGAAAAACTGTTCCGGAATCTTTGTATTAAGGTCAAACACATAAAAAAAAAATCTTTTTCATTTTCCAATTTTTTTGGTATCTCATTTAAATTTTTTAATTTTTTAATTTTTTTAAATGGCCGCCATTTTGAAACAAGATGGCGGATGAAGCTGGCCAACGAACTCGGTCGAGATATTTGTATGTACTATGTACACACCAAGGTACATCCAAGTCGGTTCATAAATACGCCTGTTATTACGTGAGAAAAATCAGGACGTTTCAAAATGTCAGCCACGCTAGAAATTCAAAATGCTATAACTCAGCCATTTCTTAAGATATAGACGAAACAAAAACTGCTCCCGAATCTTTTTATCAAGGTCAAATACATAAGAAGAAAATATTTTTTCAATTTTCAATTTTTGGTACCACATTTCAAATTTAAATTTTTCTTAAAAATTTAAATGGCCACCATTTTTAAACAAGACGGCGGGTGAAGCTGGCCAACGAACCTGGTCGAGACATTGGTATGTACTATGTATAAACGAAGTTACATCCAAATCGGTTCATAAATACGCCTTTTATCGCGTGACAAAATTCAGGACGTTTCAAAATGTCAGCCACGCTAGAAATTCAAAATGCTATAACTCAGCCATTTTTTAAGATATAGACGAAACAAAAACTGCTCCGAAATCTTTGTATAAAGGTCAAATACATAAGAAAAAAATATTTTTCCATTTTCAATTTTTTGGTACCATATTTCAAATTTTAATTTTTTAAAAAAAATTTAAATGGCCGCCATTTTGAAACAAAATGGCGGATGAAGCTGGCCAACGAACTCGGTCGAGAGATTCGTATGTTCTATGTACACACCGAATTACATCCAAATCGGTTCATAAATACGCCTTTTATTGCGTGACAAAATTCAGGACGTTTCAAAATGTCAGCCATGCTAGAAATTCAAAATGCTATAACTCAGCCATTTTTTAAGATATAGACGAAACAAAAACTGCTCCGGAATCTTTGTATAAAGGTCAAATACATAAGAAAAAAATATTTTTCCATTTTTAATTTTTTGGTACCACATTCCAAGTTTTAAATTTTTTTAAAAATTTTAAATGGCCGCCATTTTGAAACAAAACGGCGGATGAAGCTGGCCAACGAACTCGGTCGAGACATTGGTATGTACTATGTACACACCGAATTACATCGAAATCGGTTCATAATTACGGGAGTTACAGTGTGACATAGGTCAGATATATATATATATATATATATATATCAATTTTGAACGGAGGGTGGTTTCGGGGTCTGGGGGTCATGATCGATGAAAATATACCAAAATGTTTTGAAATCGCTTTCCTCCGAACGGCTGCAATAGGTAGCTTTTTTGTAAAGAAAGCTACCTAAAAGTAAATTTAAATGACACTCTTAGATAAATACTTAGCTGCGACTACAACAAAAGAATAGTTTGGCAGTATTGCTCTGACATGTTGCCCTTGCCATATCTCAGCTTGTAGTCAAATCTCCATCCTGAAATTTCTTGTGCATAACACTACCATACAATACTCTCAGCAACCCGAATTTCAGATTTTTATCTCGTGCCCTACCAGAGATATCAAAGCCTCAAAAGTGCGATTTTTGACATTTTTGAAAAATTTGGGAATTTTTTTAGCGAAGAGAAAGAATGTCCCAGATCTGGAACTTGGCGTGTGAGTACAACTACTTTCAGCCTATTTGTAAAAAAAAGTATGTGATGTTGACAGTTTTCCTTGCTAGAAAAATTTCCTCTTGTAAACGGGCAAATTTTGGGAAAAAACTGAAACTTTATGCCTACATTTCACCAATAAGCATTTAATTTCGGAAACTACTCTATTACCAAATTTTTAGCCCAATGTATTCTGTACAAATTGCTGTAAACCGCACTTGAATTGGAGAAATAAACGATGAATTATTTACAATTCCGTAAACCCTTCCTGTGAGAAAATTGCTGCAGACAATGAAACAAAGATGGCCGCCATGCACAAACAAAAATTAATAAAATTAAAATAATAGTCATTTTGAACTTCCATCATGTTAAAGGTGTTGTACAAAAAATTTCAGATTTTTTAAAAATAGTCGAGCAACCGGTGCTGGACCACTTGAAATGTTGAAATGGATTGACCCACAGATAAAAAACATTTGTTCTGCTATGGTCTATGGTCAGAAAAAACACAATTTTTGTCCAATACATAATAGTTTCTACAGAAATGATAATTTGTAGGAGCGCTGAAAAAGGATATTGCTCCTGCCGCCTAAAGTAGACTTCACTCTATGAGCGCAAAAATCACAGTTTTAAACCTACGACACGGAATGCCAATAATTTCGCAAACAGCTGATGTTTCATTTTGCAAATTAAAATTTGTTCCATAGCTGACGTCAGTCTCTCCAATCTAAAACCGGCACTCGTACAAGTTCTGGTTTTACAATGCTTTTCTGTTCAGGGCCGTACCTGGCTCGAAATAATGAATACAAATATTCAAACGAGTCGGGCCAAGCCAGCAGAATAAAGGCAATTTTTTTAACTTCCTGGCCGGGCCGCAGGGGCGCGCCGACCCAGTGTGCAAAGTGTGCACCGCACACAGGCGCCACAATACTAAAGGCGCCAAATAGTTTAGCCGAAGCTGAAATATTTGAAAATTTTTATTTAATTTAAATTTACTGAACTCGAAAGTGGGTTATTTCTGATACATTTATGAATTCATTTTTATTTTTAAAATATTTCAAATTTGCAGATGTTTTTCAGCGGCGTAGCTTTAAGAGGGGGTGGGGGAAGGAGTCTCAAGCCGAAAGGCGCCATGGTGTCGAAAGATAAGTTGAAAGGTCACGTTTGAGGGGCGCCTTCAACCGACTGAAATACATTTTTAAAAAAAGCTACAAACTTTAAAAATTCGGAAAGGAAACCGCGAATGCCGTGTTTGGCATCCTTGCTCTAGATCAGGCCTTTCCAACCTTTCCGAAAACAGGGTTCGCGCTGCAGCTGGTGGCAAATATTAATGGACTCCATTATTCAAATGATTGAAAATATGTAACACTTGTATCTTACTGTAGTATTGGTAGCGATACATATACTGACGATCAGGGCTTAATTTCTAACAAAAAAGTACCAGAGCCCTAGTATTTTAAATTTAAAGCATTTTTTTGCTTTAGCAAAATAAAAAAATTAAATATATCTATCAGCATATGCTTAGATGTCAACTATTCCACTTTCTAGTTATCACTCTTTCTGAATAGTAATCTTTGTCTAATTTTAATGTTAATTAATTGCAGAATTCTTCGATTAAATATGATAAGGATTATGATTCGGAAATAGTGTTAACACAAAAAAGGATAGTTTTCAGATACGCATTTTTAAGAAAAAAATTAAATGAAATTTACAGAAATTAATATTTATATGCTGAAGAATGGACTAATGTTTTTCAATATCCTATAAAAGGCGCATATCTTAAACTATAATCGATTCCTTCCACATAACAATCTTTTGTGGTGAGTCCTGAAAGTCAGATTAAATTAAAAATTTGACACAGTTATCGGAAAGATTCGGCGCTTTTATACAAAAGGAGGAAACACTGCTCGATTGCTTTCTATCAGAATAACAATACATGACAATTATATTTACTTACAAATGAAAGTGACTTCGTAAATGTGCAGAGCAGAGCCTTAGCATGGGCAGTGTTCATGATACAAAATAAATAGAAAAATCACTAACGTGACTTTTATACTCGTACGCAATAGAAGTAAAAAAACCTCAAACTGATGCTCGTTGGCTAAAAACAGAAAATATTCTTTTCAGGTCTAAATTGGACATCAAAATATTTAAAAAAAACTACCAATTAAAAATTATCCTACTGTCACAAAAGAAAATCGAACTGAAAGCAAATTCATCGTTCAGTCTCTTGAGTGGCGCCGTATCAACACGTCGTCGGCGACATAAATATGAATATAATAAATTTGAAATAGAAAAACATGATTTCTGTTTCCCTTCATTCTGCTCAAAATAGCATTGAGATGATTTGAAATAGAATATAACATGTAATTTTGAAGGAGGAAAAGTTTATTTTTCCCTATACATGAATAACTATTGAGCTTGAGTCAGAGAAGCCCAAATACTAATATAAAAACTGAGCCTTTTTCCTCGCCATCTCCTACTTGTATTGTGCAACACATTACGTTATAGTCCAGTAGAAATAGCCCAAAAAAGGGCTTTGCCTTGCAAAAATTCGGGTAACTCTGATTTTCGGGTATTGTGTATAGGGTGACCCTCTAATGAAAAAACCAAGTTTTCGACCTTCTAGACCTTGTGCGTTTTTTACTATATCGAAAAAAACCAAAATTTTTCGTCACTTTTTTAGATTTTTCTTGATTAACTCGGTTTCAGTGCATTTTACAAAAAAACTTGTTACAGTTTTGTAGAGAACAAAATTCTCTACAACATGTACTATTCATGTTTGTAAATTGACCAAATAGGAGGCGAGATACGGAGCCGGGAAAATGGGGTACAATTTACAAAAAGCGGAAAAAAATACAAATGACGTTAGTTTTTCCTCAGTAACCCATTTTTATTTTTTATTTTTCCGTTTTAGAGGCAAAAGTGTCGTAATAAACTTTGTAAAGTATGAAATATCCTACAAGTTTCATTCATTAGAACATTAATTATCTCTAACAGACTCTAAAATCAGAACAACACGATTTATGGTTAAAACAGGAAAATACCACCTGGCAGGTCACTAATTTAAAAACGATCTTTAATTTTTGATACTGAATAAACGAAACAATTAATTGATTATAGTACGTACAATAAAAAGTAATTGGAGAATAGTTGGGGAAGGGAGGGGGTGAAGTTAACCAAAAAACCTAGTCGGTAGATATATGCGCCGCCTAGAGCCTGGGCTAAGAATCGAAAGACGGAAGTAAAATTAAGTGCTTGGAATAATATAAAAAAATACTGCAAAGATAAATAAAATATAATTTAGAAATTTTAAAAAGGAAAAGAATTATACAGGGCCTAAACTAGAGGGGGAAGGGCATATGCTTCATTCGCCAGAATGGAAGGCAAAGAGGGCGAAAAACGAAGATTTGGTTTGTCGTATTCGTATTAATTTGTCACACAAATTTTTGTTTGTTAGTCAAAATCTACATTAATGGAAAATCTATCTCACATTGAGAATATTATTCCCAACATAAAGAGGACCAACAATTATGCTTATGCATACTAAGGCGGAAACCTGTATAAAGCGGAATTGATTTCGGGGTTTTTTGAATTCAATTTTAAATTTTAAAATAAAGCAATAGATATTACAAACTTATAAAATTCTGTATATAAATTCACTTTACGCAGCAGGGGGCAAAATCCATGTTTGCCCCAGAATAAAAATAAAAGCTAGTTTCGGCCTGGAAGTATCGAATAAGAATAACTGTTAGAAATGAATTCGGAAAACCCAAAATGCATGATTTTATACGTTAAAAGTAATAGCGGAAGAAATATTGACAATTAATCAAGTATATGAATATTATTATACTATGTGGCAACGCTCCTGATGTTATACTGGACCTTGAAGTCTTTGACGACCTAGAACAAACAATCGAGTCAAGTACAAGAGACGGGATACCAGGGCCAAACAGAAAAAGGAAACATATATAAAGTGACTATACTTACTATATATTTATTGATTAGTATCTTGTACATGATATAATTAATTAATTCGAGTTTTCAATATATAAAAATAAAAGCTCTTTTTAAAAATTACTAAATTGACAGGCAGTATTTTCCTGTTTTTAAACAAAATCTCGTTGCTGTGATTTTCAAAGTATATTACAAAAAATAATTGCCTAATTAATGAAACTATGGTCTACTTCATGCTCTAAAAAGTTTATTATGACTATTTTGATTCTGAAATGCTGTAAAAGTGAGCTATAAAGCAAAAAATACCATCATTTGTGGACTTCTGTAATTTTTGCAAATTTTACCCTATTTTCCCGGCTCTGTATCTGGCCTCCTATTTGATCAAATTACAAACATAAATAGTGCATGTTGTAAAGAATTTTATTCTCTACAAAAATGCAAAATATTAATATTAATTAAATGTAGTAATTAGTAAATTAAATATAAACTACAAAAAGTATTAATTTTTTTTTATGATGAAAACAGTGCTTTATTTTTCTTTTCTGACAGGTCTCTCTTAGAAAAGTGTTTTTTACTGTAATTTCCTGCGTATAAGCCGCGGCTATGTTAACCCGGGCGAACTCGCTAGTGAGAATTTCTCTCACGGTGCCCAATTGCTTTTCTTTTACTTTACATTCGCTTAATATAATTTTTTTTTGCTTGGCTTAGTACTTTTACTCATAAATAGGTAAAATAATTGAAATAACATTTTTAAATTTTAATTAAAATGTAAAATGGTTTAAATAAGAGTCTTAAAAAAAGTACGACGGTGAGAGAAAATCTCATGCAGTGAGTTCTCCCGGGTTAAGTCTGTTTCAATCCAGATATTGTTTTTCAAAAGTGAAGTTAAGTAAATGCTAAGCAGAAATAAGTCGGAATGTATTTAAAAAAAAAAAAAAATCTGGTAGAAAACAGAGTTATCTAAGCCGTGGCTTATACGGGGAAATTAGGGTAATAGTATTCATATATTTGATTAATGGTCAATGTTGCTTCTGCTATTACTTTTAACGTATAGAATCATGCATTTTGGGCTTTCCGAACTCATTTTTAACAATTATTCTTATTCGATAGTTCTAGGCCGAAACTAGCTTTTTTTTTTTCTCCATTCTAGGACAATCATGGATTTTGCCCCCTCCCACACAAACACACTATCCCCCTCCTACGAAAAGTGAGTTTACATACATAATTTTATAAGTTTATAATATCCATTGCTTTAAAAAACTCCAAAACAATTTCGCTTTATACAAGTTTCCGTTTTAGTATGCATAAGCATAATTGAACCACCAATTGGAAGAAGGGAATAAACGCCACTTTTTGACACATTCATTTTTCTACACTTTTACATTCTTTAGACGTAGCGCTTAGTTGTGAGTTCGAAGAAAATAAAAAAAAACATACGAAGCGAATGGTTTTTGTTATTTTCTTCGAACTCACAACTAAGCGCTACACGTCTAAAGAATGTAAAAATGTAGAAAAATGAATGTGTCAAAAAGTGGTGTTTATTCCATTCTTCCAATTGGTGGTTCAATTGTAGGTCCTCTCTATATTGGAAATAATATTTTAAATGTGAGATAGATTTATTATTAATGTAAACTTTGACTAACTACATTTGTGTGACAAATTAATACAAATGCAACAAACCAAATCTCCATTTTACGCCCTCTTTGCCTTCCATTCTGGCGAATGAAGCATATGCCTCCACCCCCCTCTAGTTTCGGACCTGTGTAATCCTTTTACCTTTTTAAAATTTCTAAATTATATTTTATTTAGTTTTGCAGTATTTTTTATATTATTCCCAGCACTTAACTTTCCTTTCGACTTCCGATTCTTAGCCGAAACTCTGGCGCGTGTAGGGACCGACTAGGCTTTAGGCGTGTCTACCGGCTAGGTTTTTTGGTTAACTTCCTCCCCCCCCCCCCCCAACTATTCTCCAATTACTTTTTATTGTACATACTATAATCAATTAATTGCTTCGTTTATTCAGTATAAAAAATTAAAGATCGTTTTTAAATTAATGACTTGCCAGGCGGTATTTTCCTGTTTTAACCATAAATCGTGTTGTCCTGATTTTAGAGTCTGTTAGAGATAATTAATGTTCTAATGAATGAAACTCGTAGGATATTTCATACTTTACAAAGTTCATTACGATACTTTTGTCCCTAAAACGGAAAAATAAAAAATAAAAATAGGTTATGGAAGAAAAACTAACGTCATTTGCATTTTTTCCCACTTTTAGCAAATTGTACCCCATTTTCTCGGCTCCGTATCTCGCCTCCTATTTGTTCAATTTACAAACATGAATAGTGCATGTTGTAGAGAATTTTGTCCTCTACAAAATTATAATTATAAGTGTTTTTGTAAAATGCACTGAAACTGAGTTAATCAGGAAAAAGTCCTTCCGGCCAGTGCCGGGAGGAAGAGGTAGCTTTCATAATCCTTATTTAAAAAAAGCCAACTTATATCATGCAAACACACGAAGCTCAATTTAGTGGAAACCGAATATAGGAGATTCAATACTAATTTTTATCAATATAATGAATGAGAATTTCGCGAAATTAGTCAGTTTTATCCAAGATGTTTTTCTTTAAAGTAACTTATATTTGGCTGCCAAATTCGGCAATTTCTTAAAGTGCCTGTCATTTTAAGACAACATGGTGGATGAGGCTAAGCAGTGAACTTGGTCGAGACCTTAGTAATTGCTGTGCACATGCTCACTCACATCGGAATCGGCTAATATATAGGAGTGCTGTCGCATGCAAAAAATCAGATTTTTCAAAATGTCACCCACAATAGAAATTGAAACTGCTATATCTGAGCCATTTTTTAAGGTAAAGACAAACAAAAAATGCTCCTGAATCCTTATATCAAGATCAAATTCTTAAGAAAGAAACCTTTTTCAATTTCTAATTTTTTTGCACCTCACTTTAAATATATATATACTTTTTAATTTAATGGCCGCCATTTTGAAACAAGATGGCTGATGAATCTGGCCAGCGAACTTGGTCGAGGTGTTGATGTATACTATCCACGTGCCTTCTTACATCGAAATAGGCGAATACGTGTGTTATCGCGTGACAAATACAAGATCGTTTCAAAATGTTAGCCATGCTAGAAATTCAAATTGCTATAAATCAACCATTTTTTAAGATATCAACAAAAGAACAAATTTTCAGAAACAAAAACTGCTCCGAAATCTTTGTATCAAGGCCAAACACATAAAAAAAATCTTTTTCAGTTTCCAATTTTTTAATACCTCATTTTAAATTTTAAATTTAATTTTTTTAAAAATGGCAACCCTTTTGAAACAAGATGGCGAATGAAGCTGGCCAACGAACTCGGTCGAGACATTGGTATGTACTATGTACAGACCAAGTTACATCCACATAGGTTCATAAATACGCCTGTTATCGCGTGACAAAATCAGGTCGTTTTAAAATGTCAGCCACAAGAGAAATTCAAAATGCTATTACTCAGCCATTTTTTTTAGATATAGACGAAAGAAAAACTGTTCCGGAATCTTTGTATTAAGGTCAAACACATACAAAAAAAATCTTTTTCATTTTCCAATTTTTTTGGTATCTCATTTAAATTTTTTAATTTTTTAATTTTTTTAAATGGCCGCCATTTTGAAACAAGATGGCGGATGAAGCTGGCCAACGAACTCGGTCGAGATATTTGTATGTACTATGTACACACCAAGGTACATCCAAGTCGGTTCATAAATACGCCTGTTATTACGTGAGAAAAATCAGGACGTTTCAAAATGTCAGCCACGCTAGAAATTCAAAATGCTATAACTCAGCCATTTCTTAAGATATAGACGAAACAAAAACTGCTCCCGAATCTTTTTATCAAGGTCAAATACATAAGAAGAAAATATTTTTTCAATTTTCAATTTTTGGTACCACATTTCAAATTTAAATTTTTCTTAAAAATTTAAATCGCCACCATTTTTAAACAAGACGGCGGGTGAAGCTGGCCAACGAACCTGGTCGAGACATTGGTATGTACTATGTACACACCGAATTACATCCAAATCGGTTCATAAATACGAGAGTTACAGTGTGACATAGCTCATATATATATATATATATATATATATATATATATATATATATATTGATATATATATATATATATATATATATCTGACCTATGTCACACTGTAACTCCCGTAATTATGAACCGATTTGGATGTAATTCGGTGTGTACATAGTTCATCCGCCATTTTGTTTCAAAATGGCGGCCATTTAAAATTTTTTAAAAAATTTAAAATTTGAAATGTGGTACCAAAAAATTGAAAATGGCAAAATATTTTTTTCTTATGTATTTGACCTTTATACAAAGACTCCGTAGCAGTTTTTGTTTCGTCTATATCTTAAAAAATGGCTGAGTTATAGCATTTTGAATTTCTAGCGAAGCTGACATTTTGAAACGTCCTGAATTTTGTCACGCGATAAAAGGCGTATTTATGAACCGATTTGGATGTAACTTCGTTTATACATAGTACAGACCAATGTCTCGAACGAGTTCTTTGGCCAGCTTCATACGCCATCTTGTTTAAAAATGGCGGCCATTTAAAATTTTAAGAAAAATTTAAATTTGAAATGTGGTAGCAAAAAATTGAAAATTGAAAATATATTTTTTTCTTATGTGTTTGACCTTGATAAAAAGATTCGGGAGCAATTTTTGTTTCGTCTATATCTTAAAAAATGGCTGAGTTATAGCATTTTGAATTTCTAGCGTGGCTGACATTTTGAAACGTCCTGATTTTTGCCACGTGATAACAGACGTATTTATGAACCGATTTGGATGTACCTTGGTGTGTACATAGTACATACAAATAACTCAACCGAGTTCGTTGACCAGCTTCATTCGCCATCTTGTTTCAAAATGGTGGCCATTTAAAAAAATTTAAAAAAAAAATTTAAAATGAGATACCAAAAAATTGGAAAATGAAAAAGATTTTTTTTTGTATGTGTTTGACCTTAATACAAAGATTCCGGAACAGGTTTTGTTTCGTCTACATCTAAAAAAATGGCTGAGTTATAACATTTTGAATTTCTATTGTGGCTGACATTTTAAAACGACCTGATTTTTGTCACGCGATAACAGGCGTATTTATGAACCGATTTGAATGTAACTTGGTCTGTACATAGTACATACCAATGTCTCGACCGAGTTCGTTGGCCAGCTTCATTCGCCATCTTGTTTTAAAAGGGTTGCCATTTAAAAAATATGTAATTTAAAATTTAAAATGAGGTATTAAAAAAATGGAAAATGAAAAAGATTTTTTTTATGTGTTTGGCCTTGATACAAAGATTCTGGAGCAGTTTTTGTTTCTGAAAATTTGTTCTTTTGTTTATATCTTAAAAAGTGGTTGAATTATAGCACTTTGAATTTCTATCATGGCTAACACTTTGAAACGATCTTGTATTTGTCACGCGATACCACACTTATTCGCCTATTTCGATGGAAGAAGGCATGTGGATAGTATACATCAATATCTCGACCGAGTTCGCTGGCCAGCTTCATCAGCCATCTCGTTTCAAAATGGCGGCCATTAAATTAAAAATAATATATATATTTAAAGTGAGGTGCAAAAAAATTAGAAATTGAAAAAGGTTTCTTTCTTAAGTATTTGACCTTGATATAAGGATTCAGGAGCATTTTTTGTTTGTCTTTATCTTAAAAAATGGCTCAGATATAGCAGTTTCAATTTCTAAAGTGGTTGACATTTTGAAAAATCTGATTTTTTGCCTGCGACAGCACTCGTATATATCAACCGATTCCGATATGAGTGAGCATGTGCACAGCAATTACTAAGGTCTCGACCAAGTTCACTGGTTAGCCTCATCTACCATGTTGTCTTAAAATGGCAGGCACTTTAAGAAATCGCCGAATTTGGCAGCCAAATATAAGTGATTTTAAATAAAAGCAGCTTGGATAAAGCTGACTAATTTCACGAAATTCTCATTCATAATGATTTAGTATTGATAAAAATTAGTACTGAATCTCCTACATTCGGTTTCCACTTAATTGAGCTTCGTGTGTTTGAATAATATAAGTTGGCTTTTTAAAAATAAGGAATATGAAAGCTACCTCTTCCTCCCGGCACTGGCCGGAAGGACTTTTTGTAAAGAAAGCTACCTAAAATCGAAAAAAGTGACGAAATATTTTGGTTTTTTCGATATAGTAAAAAACGCACAAGGTCTAGAAGGTCGAAAACTTGGTTTTTTCATTAGCGGGTCAACCCATACATAATAACCGAAAATCAGAATTACCCGAATTTTTGCAAGGCAAAATGCTATTTCTACTGGACTATTATGTATAAGTGTTTTTATAAAAAAGAATGCAAAAGTTTGGAGATGAAAAGCAAAGGAAATGGTAATTTAGGCTTCGGTTTTTCGGGAGCGCTATAGCACTGGGCTCTGGAGCCCTTTACTTATGAGCTCTGGGGAATTCCGACCAATATTTAAATATTTACTAAAAACAGAGAAGTTTCGGAGTTGGGCTCCGGTGTACATTAACCCCTTCTAACGATATATAAGCGGGTAGTATATTATATTGCACAATGATAAAGCAACATAAGCCTCAGGTTATGCACGGTTCCCCTGTAATTTTTAAAAAAAAGCACAAATTAATCGGCTACATATAACTGAAACAATAAATAAGTAAAACAGGATATAATTTAAAATGCAATGCTTAAAAAAAAGGAAAAGCGCCATTCGATTCCAAACCAATTTAATAGTCATCCCTATCATTTTATGCTTTTATGCATAAAAACTAGCCCATGATTATGTAAGAAAGTTTCATGTTGTTCAGGAGGTAAAAATATCTATGAGAACAACCTCAAACTGAATTACGTTTCATGGAAATTTCAATTGTATTTATTAGATTTGCTTTGAACAAAGAATAACCGGTCAAGTGCGTGTTTCACTCGCGTACAAAAACTTCCGTACAATAAATTTAAGCGTTGACTTTGTAAAAAACTTGGAATTGTTCTATTAAATATTTTTCAATAATTGAATTCAGTTGGAATGAAAAAGGGTGACTATTTATCATTATGATTCGCCTTACCTAAAACAAAGACCTTGTACAAAGTTTAAAGATGACATTGTGACAAGTGCGCTTTGAAAGGATGTCGCAAAGTTGCATCGCCGCCTTGATCTGTGCTGCATTTATCTAGAAAGGTTTTTAATTAATATCTCGGCTAATTATCCAAAATCCTTTTTAAAAATTATTATCAACAATCCTTGGATGATTTCGTGTCGATGACTATCTCGAACTCCCCCCAGTTTCCTCACTGAGCGCCCGCAAAGTAAAGCTTATGTATAACGGAAAAGTGAGAAACTATATGACCTAGGATAATGCTGCTTACTTGCTAAATGACAAAAATGTTTTGCGTTTTCGTATTCGGGATAGAACATAATATTAATTTTCAGCAACAAAAAAAATATTTTTTATAATTGAAATACAAAAGATAAAAAAATCCGAAAAAAAATGGGAAGGGTTAAGCATGTGACAAGGTAAAGATACGTTTTGACAATATAGCCAACATGGCGGTTCTATATTTTCTAATATAAAACCAATCGTTCTGGGACTGAGGGAACATTTAAAAATGCACCCCGCAATTATGATCTATGTGTGATAATTGTTTAAATCGCGTCTTAGAATAAAAAAATTATAACGCGCTCCGTAATTTGAGAAAATATTTTTCTACCTTTATATATATTTACCGTATTACGAGCACCCCTTTCTTTGTGTCATGGTGCTACCATTGATTATTTAAACACATTTATATTTCTAAATTAAAGTTTATTTGAACTGTTTTAAGTAGAAATATAACTAAAGACGAACGCTTAAAAATTCGGGGAGCGATGGTAAAAGCTAATTTCTTAGGAGGTGTGCCATTGTGGTGGGAGGTAGCAAGCAGCTAAAGAACCCATTTTTTAGGGATGTCCGTTATTTACATAGCTGCCAACATTCCTTATTTTTAAAGTTAAACAAAAATATTTTGAATAAGAAATTTAATTTAATAAATGAAATAGAAAAGAACCCTATAGAAACAAGACACATTTCATTAAATAAGATTTCAGGTTCAAAATTTGTTTATTTGACCTGGAGAAATCCCCGGAAGGTTAGGTATGCATTAGGTATGCTTGGCAGGTATGCATTTATAGTTATTTAAAAAAATTATAACGTTTTTTGTTGCTTTTTTTTTTAGGGGGAGGGAGGAGGGGTTTATAGATATGGAGCGCAAATGAAGTTCTGCACACAGGCGCCGGATACTGCTGGCGCGCCCCTGCCGGGCCGATAGAAAATTAAGCGGTCCTATCAGCCCGATAGAAAAATATAAACGAAGCCGATAAAATAGGATTTTTTTTTCAATAGATATGACTATGAATAAGTGTAATAGTGTTGCACGAGCCGATGCTAGTTTGACAACATCAATACAGAAATATAACATATCCTGCGTAGAAATCGACATCGTGCCTGAGTGCGGGTTTGATTTTTTTCAGCAGGCTCGGGCCGTGCCCAGGGCCCGACTAATGCAGGGGCATGCGGGGCAGCTGCCCCGGGCCCCCCAAGGGCAGATATAAGTTTTAGTTAAAGGAGAGTGAAATGATAAAAAATATCCAAAAGGGACCAGATTCTAATTTAAAGTGTTTTTCATTTTGTGATATTTAATTTCTTCCTTACTGATTTCATAATTTTTTTTTTTAAATACATTATTTTAATTAAAATATTACAGTAATATCGCACATCTGCTATCCGTTTTCTTATTATGAAACTTTATACCAAAGTACTTTAAGACATCGTGGGGAATGCAGTAACAACATAACAAGTATTGAAATTTGTTGCTATTATTATTAAATGCATGCCATCACTTGCCTCTCTATGTGATGGAATCACCCAATGCATGTTGATTGAATACAAAGATTAAGTTGAATAGAAAAGTATTAACACAAACAGCCAGTAATGCCTAACTGTATTTACATTTTAAAGGCTCACATTTATCCTTATATTCCTATAACCAAAAAAAAAAAGTATGCTATAGTTTCTTAAAGTTATCTTTCTTGTACTATACTGTATGCAGATGTGAATAGTACTTGGTATAAAATTTAAGTCTACATACAATAGGTATGAAGTTCAGTTTCAGCCATTTCAACATAATTCACGCAAATTTTCAAAAGATCGAAGGGGCCCCCGAATAATGTTTGCCCCAGGGCCCCCACTGTCTAAGTCGGGCCCTTGCCGTACCGGCGTGAGGCTTACATTTTTTTCTAGATAGTCGAGCCGGGCCGGAATCGGATATACGTGTAATATTGTTTCCAGGACGTGTCGGGCAGGCAATAGGTTTTGTAAAAATAGTAAGAGCGATAATGAATTTCTGTTAACGGAATCATTGTAAATATATCTTCATAAATTACAGAAAAATATTTTCAAAAATCTACTTTTTATTGCACAGCTTCAAAAGTTATGATGCTTTTAACCCTCTTTTTTTTTCTTTTTTACTTTCTTCTATTGAAGATAGAAGAAAGAATTGTAATCGAAATTTTTTTCGACTTCCGGTTTTCGAGGGATTTACACGTTTTATGGGTCAGAGATCCCAAAAAACATGTTTATAGAAAATGTCTGTCTGTCCGTGTGTCTGTCGCCATTGTACCATCAAAAAGTGTATGAAGTTATGCATAGAATTGAACCAAATTTTTATTTTAAGTTTTTGGCTATGGCAAGCAGGTCCACCCTGAATTTGGAAAAAATTCGCGGGTAGGGGGCGCTGTAATAGCGATTTTTGTGCGATTTTGATTTTTGTTCCATCAAAAAGTGTATGAAGTTATGCATAGAATTGAACCAAATTTTTATTTTAAGTTTTTGGCTATGGCAAGCAGGTCCTCCCTGAATTTGGAAAAAATTCGCGGGCAGGGGGTGCTGTAATAGCGATTTTTGTGCGATTTTGATTATTGTACCATCGAAAAGTGTATGAAGTTATGCATAGAATTAAACCAAATTTTTTTTTAAGTTCTTGGCTATGGCAAGCATGTCTTCCTTAATTTGTAAAAAAATCGCCGGTAGGGGGCGCTGTAATACCGATTTTTGTGCCATTTTGAATATTGTACCATTGAAAAGTGTGTGAAGTTATGCATAGGATTGAACTAAATTTTTTGTGTTTGTTTTTGGTCATGGCACGAAAGTTCTCCCTGAATTTGGAAAAATTCCGCCGGATGGTGTACTATAATTGCGATCTCTGTGCATTTTCATCATTGTACCATCGAAAAGTGTATGAAGTTATGCATAGAATTGAACCAAATTTTTTGTGTATGTTTCTGGCTATGACAAGCAAGTCCTTCCTGAATTTGAAAAAAATTCTGCCGGAAGGGGGAGCTGTAATAGCGATGTTTGAGCCATTTTCTTTATTGTACCATCGAAAAGTGTATAAAATTATGCATAAAATTGAACCAAAATTTTTGTGCATGTTTTTGGCTTTGGCGATTTTTGTGCCATTTTGAATATTGTACCATTGAAAAGTGGGCGGGCTCTGTGATAGCGATTTTTGTACACTTTTCTTGATTTTTCGTAGTTCTATTGTGCATCGGCGGGAACTCGCTTCCTGCTAAGCCGGCTATTCGCAAACAGCTGATAACAACAGAATAAGGAAAAACTAATAATTTTAACAAATATCATGATATAGATTAACTCGTTTTTAGTTCGTTTAATTGACTGAAGCAGATATTTAAGATGAAAATCAAAGTTGGTATAGTATTGAACTAATAATATTGAAATATTAACATGTGTAACTAGGTTTTGAAATATTACGATGTATAAGATAGAAGAAAGTTTTAGGATTGGCACATCCAACTAGTTTATAAACTGCATTAATTTTTTTAATGAATCTTTATTTCAATGTTGAAGAGTCTAGGTAATCAATAATGTTGCTATCGTGTACTTTATCTCTTGGGAATACATAGTAATCTAACATTTCTTTCATAAATACATATGCAGTATTCGTTAAAAGAATTTTAATTGTGTGTTAGGAAAAATCGGAATTTTTAGTAGAAATTGAATCGGGCCGGGCCTGGCCTGATTTAATTGATTTTTGAACGTTCTGGGCAGGTATGTTTTCACTAATTTTGCACAGACTGGGTCGCGAACTTCAAAAATATAAAGGGGCCGGGCCTGGAAATTCCGGTCTCTAATTCAGGGCAGTAAAAGGAAAATGGGGGTTCTATGCCAGCAGGAGCCAAGAGCTGAGGAGCGAGGAGCAAGGATGAGTGACAGGTGGGAGGAGTCGAGTGATTGACAGGTTAGGGGAGATAAGAAAGTGATGGACAGGTGGGCGGAGTCGAGACAGACAGGCGCCCGCGCGTCATGCTATAGTAGAGGGGTTAAAACAAAGAAGCGATAATGAAAAGTGTACTGTAAGAGAGGGGTTAGAACAAAGGATAATGTTAATGAATCAATAAAAGTCTAATGAATTAATAAAAGTCTACTGTAAGAAGAGTGTTAATGAAGGAAAGTCTGTTGTAAGAGAAAGGTAGAACAAAGGAATGATTAGGAATGATTAGAAAAGATCGCATGCAATTAAAAATACTTACCACGGAGCAGCGCAGAGACACGTCCTACCTCTGTGACATCCACCGGGCTAATGAACGAAGAAGCGTGCAACAACCGGCTTCATCCAGATAAGGAGCTTGCTTCTGATTGGACGATAGACGAACCTAGGGGGCAGCACCATCGATTCCGGCGACACCAGCGCCCTCTCGAGAGAGGATGATTCACTTACCTGCGATGTCGTCATCCTATTTGAACTGACTTAAAGAAGTGAATACATTTTTTTTGAGTTTAACGAAATAAATTTTAGTCATTTGCTAATTTTCGAATCATTATTTTTTTATTTAGGCCTTGCAAATAAAGCTTTAATAATTAATTCATTTTTAATTAGTCATTGCTAATAAAACTTTTTGAAAATTAGTTAATTTTCATTTAGTTATTTGTTAATTTCCGAACAAGTTTTTTTTTCAGTAAGTTATTTGGTAATAAAACTTTTTAATAAATTAGTTAATTTTTCTTTCAGTCATTTTTTAATTTCCGAAACAAGTTTTTTCTCAAGTAAAGCTTTTAATAAACAACTTTACATTTATTTTCATTTAATTATTATTTAAAAGAATATAAATTATTTTTACTAATCAAAAGAACGCGAATTAGTTTTTAACAATAATGTTTTTGTTTAATTATTGTCAAGGATGATTGTTAACTGAAATATATGCTGAATGCAAAAACGGTTTTTTTTTTTTTTTTTTTTTTTTTTTGAACTAAGAAAAGAACTTTTTTAAATTAATGAACAACTGTTTTTGGAAAAAGGAGAAATATTGTGCTTTGCAACACTGAAAAAGAGTTGAAAATTAATGACTTCACCTAGTTTAAAGCATATTTAACATAAGATGAAGACCTAAGTGCTGTGGAAAGGTTTAAAAATAACATACTTTTGAATCGACCGATTTATGTTGGATTTACAATCTTAGAATTGTCTAAACTTCTAATGTATAAATTTCATTATGATTTTATTAAAAAGAGTATAAAGATGATGTAAAGCTAATTTTCAATGACACGAACTCATTGTGTTACCATATACACACTAAGAATGTTTTGGATGATATGGAACATCATGCAAGCTTATTCGATTTCTCTGAGTATCCAAAGAATCATATACACAAATTCCATTACGGTTTTGTAAAGAAAACATACCTTTAGAATTACAGGTTTTGAACCCATACACTGCAACACACTCCCTTTCAAGAAAATAGATTGTATCAGTACATCCCGGAATTTTTTTTTTCCTGGACAGGTGAAATACTTGATCATTATCAAATCTCGCTCGGAGAGGACACATTATTGCAACCCGTTGTTTCATCATATGAATATGCTTTCTATTTTAGTTTTTTAACTACTTATTTTGATACAACAATATATATTTTATTTATAAGAATGCAAGTTAGTTTTAATCTTTTAACTAAGACATTTTCAGTGACTAAGGAAGTAAAGTTTTGTTTTTTAGAAAAAGTGGTATGAACTTTATATTTTTTTTTATTAGTTACTAATGAAAGATAATATATGTATATATTCAAGTTAACAGAAATTTAGGTGAAAGCTTTTGAATTTTCTTAAGTGTTTTATCTAAAAGAATGCGAAGTAGTTGTAATCGCTAGTTTTCTCTCATGTCTCCTACGAGACAAGTGGTTTCTATATATATAGTGAAAGGTTATTCTGTGTGTAACCATACGGTTGCGCATCAATGATGTTTCTTGCCGGTATTGTATCAATTAGTATTTTACTGCTTTTAACTAAGATATTTAAATGATAGATAACGCAAAGTTTTATTTTATTTTTAGAAAAAGTGGTTTGTACTTTATTTATTTATTTTATTTTATTATTAGTTACTAATGAAGGAATATATTTTTTCAAGTTAACAGTAAATTGATGTGAAAGCTATGAATTTTCTTAAGTTTAATCTTATCCACTAATTTGGAGAAATAATTGTAAATGCTTGAGCTACTGAACTCTTTTCAAATAGAACGAACAAGTTCTTTTGATAGTTTGAATCTTATACCAAAAAAGGTTAATGATAATATATTTTAACAAATAACAATGTAGGCAATTAGATAAATGTTTTTAACTAGTAAAATAACTATTTAAAGAAGCTTTTAAGTATTAACTTTTAGTAGTGGATTTTTTTTTTTAACAAAATTTTCCAACATGTCAAAACAAAAACTTACTTCTTCAAAATTGAAAATCTTCATTGAATTCCCGGTCTTGAAAACACGCTAGCAAAATATAGAAAATAACAGTCCGCAAATGATTTCCGAATGAAGTTTTTCAATGTTGTGATATTATTTTGTTTTCAATGACATCACTTTTAGACCCCTGAATTTGCTGAAACTAGCGAAGCTTTAAACGAATGGGAAGCCAGTCCATAGTTTCACACGTTAGTTGAAATAACAATTGTAGATAATGTTTGTTATGAAGCAACTTTTGAAACGCTCACCCCTCTGGCGAGTTTTAGAAGGGGTGTTTTATCTTTTAGCATCTCGTGTGGGATGCAATCTCTCATAGCGTTCAACTATGAAAACTATGTATTGCTTTAGGCAAAAAGAAAAAAATAGTTTTCAGACATTTCCTATCACCATGTTTCTTATCTCAACAAAGATGTTCAATTAAGAATAGAAGATAAATCTTTTTTATTTTTAGTTTAAAATAAAAAGAGTATGTTTCGATTCAAATATAAATCTTTTTTCCTTTTTATACATTAAAAATCAAGATTCCAATTAACAGAAATTATTTTTTTAATTTTCTGGAGACTGTATTAAGTTTTTTTTATAATGAGTTTTTACTAAAATTGATGAAATAAACAGATATTTTCTGCTAAAAGAAAAGAATGCTATTATTGCTTTTTCTCAGCTTTTAACCTGTTCAGAACCAGCATTTTTTTTCATGAATTTTATTCGTTTGGCACTACTTTTATTAATTATTTCAATTAACTTTGTAAATCACAAAAATCACGTAATTAAATACAATCAATTTTACTTCTATTTTTTTTTTTTACTGATATCAAATTCAAACGTTTTAAGTACTTTCGTGGGTGCATATGCGCTCATGGTTCCGAATGGGTTAAAGAAAGATCGCTTCAAACATAACAAAGATTTGTTTTAAACGTTCATTAACCGTTTCAGTTGTATGAATAAATGTCTCTCATTATATTAAACTAATGTTATCATAAATTAAATTGTATTTATTTTTTCAAGTTTTCAAAAGAATAACGCTTGATTTTTTAAAAAAAGGTTGAAACACAAATAGATATTTTTAAGTTGTTCTTTAATCCAAAGACAACTTTTTAACGAAAGTTTTCATTCATTTTGTTTACAAACTAACAGATGTTGTTATTAAAATACTTTGAAATAGAAAGACGTTTATTTGAAAACAGAATAAACCTTTTAGATAATACTCTGAAAGTAGATGTCTTTAACCCTAGAACTACCGGAAATTTTACTCAAGTTTTATAAAAACATTCTACACCAGAATTTTTACTTAAAACTATTTAATTTGTTTATTTAACTTATTATTGTCTGATTTATACATTTAGTTTGTTTTGAAGAAATTTCTGGTTTGAATAAATATTTTGAATGTACATGTCGGGTCCATTGGACCCTTCTGGTAGACAGAGGGTTAACTAAATTATCAAACATATGAGTGAGAGAAATCTGATTGCTACGTGACAAAAATCGCTTTTAACAATGAATTTTGAATTAGTTTTAATTTAGAAAAATGTAAATGGCTAACTTCGATGACATATTTTTAGTTTTGTTGTTAGAAATAATATGTTAAACAAATCACATTGTTTGAAAATATATTTTTCGAGTTTATGTTTTCAACAATTGTTTTTTTAAATGAAATCACAGATAAAACTAATGAAAGCAAAACTTGTGAAACACAAGTTGAATATCGAGAATGATAGAACATGTTTTGAATTAAGTAATGTAGAATGTGAAATTTTAAGTTCAGTTTAATAAAGCAAATAAATAAATTGAAAGACACATTTAAAAAGGATTGTTAAAAGCTTGTTAAAACTTTTTTTGTTTTAAAAAACACTAGACAAACTTTACACTTAAAAGACAAAATAATTATACATACCTTTTGTTGATTGAAGCAAGCAGACTCATTGAAAATAGCATGAAACTGAAAAGTCGACGGTAACTTTAGTTAATTTTATGCCGTAAAAGGATCGATAAGGTACCGCAGAGCACTAAGCCAAATGTCCGGTAAACGGGAGCTACGAAACAGACGACCTTATTAGATATATAATAGGGCTTCTACGCCAGCGGTGGCGGCGGTGTGACCTCTGTGCGCCTGTGAAGGTCATGCGGCGGCGGAGGTCATGGGGTCAAGGTCATGCTTCGTACTCTTGGAGGCGGGGTCAAGGTGATGCGGCGGTGAAGGTGATGTGTCATCTTATAGTATGAGGGGTTATTTTGAGTTTAATTATTTTACTAATGATAATTAATTTTAATTGGGGGACTTTAACTTTTTTCGGGGTAATTTTTGAAGATTGCATTTTTGGGAGATTGATTTTTTTTTCTGACCGTGCTACAGTACGAGGGGTTATTTTAAGTTTGATTTTTTTTTTTAATGATAATTAATTTTAATGGGAGGACTTTAACTTTTTTCGGGGTAATTTTTGAAGATTGAAATTTTTAGAGATCCATTTTTTTTTTCTCACGTACTACAGTACTTCGGGATAATTTTACATTTGAAAAATACATTAACGATAATTAATTAAGAAATTTTAATTGAGGGACTTAAATTTTTTGGAGTAATTTTTTGAAATTTTTGGGACATTGATTTTTTTTTTTTTCGTCGTACGAGGGGTTATTTTAAGTTTGATATTTTTTCATTAATGATAATTAATTAAGAAATTTTAATTGGGGGACTTTAACTTTTTTTGGGAGTATTTTTGAAGATTGAATTTTTCATGGACATTGAATTTTTTCGTCGTACTGCAGTATGAGGGGTTATTTTGAGTTTGATTTTTTTTACTAATGATAATTAATTAAGAAATTTTAATTGGGGGACTTTAACTTTTTTCGGGGTAATTTTTGAATTTTTAGGGGTCATTGATTTTTCTTTTCGTCGCACGAGGGGTTTTTGAGTTTGATTTTTTTCATTAATGATAATTAATTAAGAAATTTTAATTGAGACACTTTAACTTTTTGGGGGTAATTTTTGAATTTTCATGGACATTGATTTATTTCGCTGTTGTTTAGTACGAGGGCATATTTTGAGTTGAATATTTTTTTACTAATGATAATTAAGAAATTTTAATTGGGGGACTTTAACTTTTTGGGGATAATTTTTGAGATAGAATTTTTTGGGAGATAGATTTTTCTTTTCGTTGTACTCCAGTACGAGGGGTCATTTGTACTTTTAAAAATTAATTAAGAAGTTTTAATTGGGAGACTTTAATTTTAGGGAATAATTTCTGAGATAGATTTTTTTTTATGACATATATTTTTTAGCGCACTTGAGTTTTCGGTGTTATTTTTAGGGGCATAATTTTTGTGTTAGAGTTTTTACTGGCAACGATTTTTAATTTGGGAACTTTCAAATATTTTTTTCGCGATTTTTCTAGATAATAATTGGGGGTTCTATGTCAGCGGCGTACGCGGCGTGACCTTGAACGACCTCTGTGCACCTGTGAAGGTCATGTGGCGTACTCTTGGAGGCGGGGTCAAGGTGATGCGGCGGTGAAGGTGATGCGTCATCTTATAGTATGAGGGGTTATTTTGAAGATAGAAATTTTTAGAGATTGATTTTTTTTCTGACCGTACTACAGTACGAGGGGTTATTTTAAGTTTGATTTTTTTTTACTAATGATAATTAATTTTAATTGGGGGACTTTAACTTTTTTCGGGGTAATTTTTGAACATTGAAATTTTTAGAGATTGATTTTTTTTCTGACCGTACTACAGTACGAGGGGTTATTTTAAGTTTGATTTTTTTTTACTAATGATAATTAATTTTAATTGGGGGACTTTAACTTTTTTCGGGGTAATTTTTGAAGATTGAAATTTTTAGAGATCCATTTTTTTTTCTCACCGTACTACAGTACTTAGGGATAATTTTACATTTGAAAAATACATTAACGATAATTAATTAAGAAATTTTAATTGGGGGACTTAAATTTTTTGGAGTAATTTTTTGAAATTTTTGGGACATTGATTTTTTTTTTTTTCGTCGTACAAGGGGTTATTTTAAGTTTGATATTTTTTCATTAATGATAATTAATTAAGAAATTTTAATTGGGGGACTTTAACTTTTTTTTGGGAGTATTTTTGAAGATTGAATTTTTCATGGACATTGAATTTTTTCGTCGTACTGCAGTATGAGGGGTTATTTTGAGTTTGATTTTTTTTACTAAAGATAATTAATTAAGAAATTTTAATTGGGGGACTTTAACTTTTTTTGGGAGTATTTTTGAAGATTGAATTTTTCATGGACATTGAATTTTTTCGTCGTACTGCAGTATGAGGGGTTATTTTGAGTTTGATTTTTTTTACTAATGATAATTAATTAAGAAATTTTAATTGGGGGACTTTAACTTTTTTCGGGGTAATTTTTGAATTTTTAGGGGTCATTGATTTTTCTTTTCGTCGCACGAGGGGTTTTTGAGTTTGATTTTTTTCATTAATGATAATTAATTAAGAAATTTTAATTGAGACACTTTAACTTTTTGGGGGTAATTTTTGAATTTTCATGGACATTGATTTATTTCGCTGTTGTTTAGTGCGAGGGCATATTTTGAGTTGAATATTTTTTTACTAATGATAATTAAGAAATTTTAATTGGGGGACTTTAACTTTTTGGGGATAATTTTTGAGATAGAATTTTTTGGGAGATAGATTTTTCTTTTCGTTGTACTCCAGTACGAGGGGTCATTTGTACTTTTAAAAATTAATTAAGAAGTTTTAATTGGGAGACTTTAATTTTAGGGAATAATTTCTGAGATAGATTTTTTTTTATGACATATATTTTTTAGCGCACTTGAGTTTTCGGTGTTATTTTTAGGGGCATAATTTTTGTGTTAGAGTTTTTACTGGCAACGATTTTTAATTTGGGAACTTTCAAATATTTTTTTCGCGATTTTTCTAGATAATAATTGGGGGTTCTATGTCAGCGGCGTACGCGGCGTGACCTTGAACGACCTCTGTGCACCTGTGAAGGTCATGTGGCGTACTCTTGGAGGCGGGGTCAAGGTGATGCGGCGGTGAAGGTGATGCGTCATCTTATAGTATGAGGGGTTATTTTGAAGATAGAAATTTTTAGAGATTGATTTTTTTTCTGACCGTACTACAGTACGAGGGGTTATTTTAAGTTTGATTTTTTTTTACTAATGATAATTAATTTTAATTGGGGGACTTTAACTTTTTTCGGGGTAATTTTTGAACATTGAAATTTTTAGAGATTGATTTTTTTTCTGACCGTACTACAGTACGAGGGGTTATTTTAAGTTTGATTTTTTTTTACTAATGATAATTAATTTTAATTGGGGGACTTTAACTTTTTTCGGGGTAATTTTTGAAGATTGAAATTTTTAGAGATCCATTTTTTTTTCTCACCGTACTACAGTACTTAGGGATAATTTTACATTTGAAAAATACATTAACGATAATTAATTAAGAAATTTTAATTGGGGGACTTAAATTTTTTGGAGTAATTTTTTGAAATTTTTGGGACATTGATTTTTTTTTTTTTCGTCGTACAAGGGGTTATTTTAAGTTTGATATTTTTTCATTAATGATAATTAATTAAGAAATTTTAATTGGGGGACTTTAACTTTTTTTTGGGAGTATTTTTGAAGATTGAATTTTTCATGGACATTGAATTTTTTCGTCGTACTGCAGTATGAGGGGTTATTTTGAGTTTGATTTTTTTTACTAAAGATAATTAATTAAGAAATTTTAATTGGGGGACTTTAACTTTTTTCGGGGTAATTTTTGAATTTTTAGGGGTCATTGAATTTTTCGTCGTACTGCAGTATGAGGGGTTATTTTGAGTTTGATTTTTTTTACTAATGATAATTAATTAAGAAATTTTAATTGGGGGACTTTAACTTTTTTCGGGGTAATTTTTGAATTTTTAGGGGTCATTGCTTTTTCTTTTCGTCGCACGTGGGGTTTTTTGAGTTTGATTTTTTTCATTAATGATAATTAAGAAATTTTAATTGGGGGACTTTAACTTTTTTCGGGGTAATTTTTGAATTTTTAGGGGTCATTGATTTTTCTTTTCGTCGCACGAGGGGTTTTTTGAGTTTGATTTTTTTCATTAATGATAATTAATTAAGAAATTTTAATTGAGACACTTTAACTTTTTGGGGATCATTTTTGAGATAGAATTTTTTGGGAGATAGATTTTTCTTTTCGTCGTACTCCAGTACGAGGGGTCATTTGTACTTTTAAAAATTAATTAAGAAGTTTTAATTGGGAGACTTTAATTTTAGGGAATAATTTCTGAGATAGATTTTTTTTATGACATATATTTTTTAGCGCACTTGAGTTTTCGGTGTTATTTTTAGGGGCATAATTTTTGTGTTAGAGTTTTTACTGGCAACGATTTTTAATTTGGGAACTTTCAAATATTTTTTTCGCGATTTTCCTTTAGCAATCGAATTTTAAACATTCATTAAACATTTTAATTGGGAGACTTTATCTTTTAACGCACATTTTAAGATAAAAATGGAATTTTAAACATAAATTGTATGAGAGGACTTTACGCGATTCAATTTAGCGACGTTTGCGCTTACATTTTAGGGGGAAATAGTAATTTAAAATTTAAAATATGAATAAGGTCACATGTGAATTTTTGTTATTTAGTGTTAGAATTTTTGTCTACAAATTTTTAAATAGTACTGCCCCCACCCGTGGCTGAGAGGTTCTGCTCACGAAGCTAATAGACGGGAAGTGCTGGGTTCGATCCCAATCGCACCCGTCGGCCTAATCGTTCGGAGTTTTCTTCGAACCATAGATTTGCATGCGTAAATTCGGGTTAGGTTACCTTAGAAAGACCTTCACGAAGGGTACTCTCCCCTATATCCCTAGTGTAGATAATCGGTCGTCAAAATCAACCAAACCTTTTAAAGGTTAGGTATAACTATGTTGGTACATGATTTGTTATGAAATTTTTAGGTTTGTATGTATTGCTTTATACATTTGAAATAATATTTAAAAAAAAAACATGAAATGTCCTTTATAAAGATATTAGGAAATTTTCCCCCTTTCCCCTTAATGAATATATATTTGTAAAATACAGGGTTACCTATTCAATGGTCCGTTTGAATTTGTCCCTTCAAATTTTATTGACGCATGTTTTCGAAAAGTTTCATATTTTTAAAAACTAGAAAATCGATTTTTTAAACAAAGCGCTTTTTAAACATATATAATTTTTGAATGTTTCTATTAAAATACTTTGAATTTTTAATAAGATTTTTGAAAAAAACGCATTTTTTACAAATTTTCGCTAATATTACACTTTTTAAAATAAAACTATTAAATACATAAATTTACCAAAAATTTAACACACTTACTTTACTTAAAATGACTTTCAGAGCCTAAAAAAACGCGTGTTTCTGTATGAAAATGTCTACTATACTGAACCGTGGTCATCGTGCGTTATCTTTGGGAACACTCAGAAGTGAATCACTTTATCTAGATAAGGGGTTTTCCTTTTTATCGTGATAGGATATTAGATTTTAATTTCGATTGACTAATGGTGGGGTACAAATTAAGATTTTCAAATAATTAATTTAAGATTTTTATTATCTCACTGATAGCGAATTTAATGAATGAATAATTAATATTACGTCACACAAAACGAATAAACGCATAATTTAGATTGCGTCACAATTTTTGAATGATTTTATTAATATAGAATTTATATCCAATTGGGGGGGTCATTTTTTCTTATCGATTTATTTAAAATAAAATTGGAATATTCATTTAGTAATACTATATTAACAATTTAATGCATGTGTTACATTTTTTTTTTTTGGATTTAAGTATTATAAAATTAGACCGTTTAAAACGGATACTTTTTTTTAATTGATTCATTAACCGTGAGAATACTTCAAACACGTCATTGATGAGTCATCACACATAAGTAAATTTTCACTCGTAAACATGAAAGTTTTAATAAATATATTGAGGTTTTTGAAAAGTGACACTCATTTCGTGCAGTGGACTTTGAACTTTTAGTCTAGTTCTAATTTCGATCTAGTTCAAATTTTGCTAAGTTAACACGTTACGAAATATAGGGGAGCTTAATACTTTGCATTAATATAACTATGATTTTTGCTTAATTTTTTACAAGGATAAAATTTTTATCATCGGAAAAACACATCTTTAAGAGATTTAAAATAAATATTTGTAAATATATATATAATTTAATATCATTAAATATTTAATATCTTCACACATAATTAACACATGTTAATTAAGTACGATTAAATTTAAAAGAAATCATAATTTTCATTAAATTAAAAAGAAATTGTACATTTAACTTTTAATCTAGCAAATATTAAAACATGAAAGAAATGATTGCGCTTTTAGAGCATATAACTTTAATCATAAAAATTTGAATACTTTTCACTTTCAAATGAAAATGATAAACCTTTATTTAAAATTTTTCAGTTTATAATTAGAGACATACAATTAACTAGAAACTTAAGTATAAAAACAGAAATGAATACCTAGCAATAAGGTTAACATTTTTAATAAAAAATTAATATTTTAGGTTAATTTTAAACGTGCAAGTATTTTTAGACTAGCGAAATATCCCTTTTTTAGAAAATACTTTTCTGGTTTAATTTTCATTTATTTTTTAAATGTAACTTTTAAAAAATATTCTCAACTGTAAAAACTAGGGATTTGCTTTTGACAATTTTATTTGAATTTAAGATTTGTTTCACATTTAGAAGTATATCTTATCAAAATAAATTCGAAATATTTAGATTTGTTTATTATTAATAATTTGAAAAATAAAACATTTAGAAGTAAATTCACTTACTTTTGTTTATGTTACATAAAAATCCAAAAGGGTTGAAAAAGAGTAGCAACACTTCACATAAGTTTTGTGATACTAAATGGAGTAAATTTTGAACATCAATATCTTATCTGTTTGGGTATTTCCATGAATACATGATTCATGAGATAAGCAGAATATCATGTTCAAATATGAATCTAAGAACAGTGTTAATGAATTTACTTTATTCATATCGTATATACTTTAGCTATAATTAATATAATGTGTAATTAATAAGGGATTTAATTAATATGATGCGTTTTTAAATAAAATCTAAATATAATTGTATCTTTTTCAGTCTTATTTAATAGAAGAGGAATGCTTTTCAAATTTATTAAGAAACATGTAAGTTATTATTAGCTTGGAAATTGCAACTGAATTAAAAATTGACTTTTAACATAGAATTAGTCTTTTGCTAAATTTTCAATGAAAATATTTCTCACTTAAAAGTTTACTTCTCACATTAAAAAAGTCATATACTTGGAATTTTTACCAGGAAAATTTTCTCACATGGAAAAAGGCTTTAGTGATTGTATTAGAATAAAAACTTATCATATTAAAATTTTTAATAAGTAAATTATTATTATTAAATCTATGTCACCCACCACTCACTTTATTTACAAATAAATATTTTTCACTTTTTAATGGAAACAAAAATGGTAGGTAAAGCTTTCGTTTAATATTTTTAAATTAATATGAGTCTTTTTTTTTTCAGTGCGACTCCTTCAAATTTAAAACCTTTTGAGAGCTTTTATAGGGAGAACGTAAACAAATCGAAGAATTGGTATGCGATGGATTAATTTAATGTTTAATGACAAAGTAAAGTTGAGTGCATTATGTATTTATTGCTAAAATTGTATACAAAAAGCTAAATATTCTAACGAAATAGTCTTTCATTCTTAAAAAGCTTGGCGAGAGATGTCGAAATATCATAAAATTTGAATATTGAGAAGTGTTTTTATAACATGTTAGTGTAAAAGTATATGCTTGTTAGGTGATATTCAATAATTTTTCTTCGTTTTGAAATATAAAAATGATCGAATGTTATCAAATAAAGTTTAAAGGATTCAGTTAAAATTTATATTCATTAAACTAATACATCGTTTGTATAACGTATTCATGAGGGAGGTATGAATCCCTATGAATCATTTAGATAAGGAAAAGGGATTTTTCGCTGAAGTAACTTGTGTGCCAAATAATATGTGTGAAGCTTGCTTGTGAATTAAAAATATGCTTAACGAAAAACTGAAATAAGGTTATGTCTTTCCTTTTTATAAATAAGTTTGTAGTGTACTTAGTATAAATCCTTTATTGTTGAAATGTGAGACTTCGATTTGTTTACGTTCTCCCTATAAAAGCTCTCAAAAGGTTTTAAATTTGAAGGAGTCGCACTGAAAAAAAAAAGACTCATATTAATTTAAAAATATTAAACGAAAGCTTTACCTACCATTTTTGTTTCCATTAAAAAGTGAAAAATATTTATTTGTAAATAAAGTGAGTGGTGGGTGACATAGATTTAATAATAATAATTTACTTATTAAAAATTTTAATATGATAAGTTTTTATTCTAATACAATCACTAAAGCCTTTTTCCATGTGAGAAAATTTTCCTGGTAAAAATTCCAAGTATATGACTTTTTTAATGTGAGAAGTAAACTTTTAAGTGAGAAATATTTTCATTGAAAATTTAGCAAAAGACTAATTCTATGTTAAAAGTCAATTTTTAATTCAGTTGCAATTTCCAAGCTAATAATAACTTACATGTTTCTTAATAAATTTGAAAAGCATTCCTCTTCTATTAAATAAGACTGAAAAAGATACAATTATATTTAGATTTTATTTAAAAACGCATCATATTAATTAAATCCCTTATTAATTACACATTATATTAATTATAGCTAAAGTATATACGATATGAATAAAGTAAATTCATTAACACTGTTCTTAGATTCATATTTGAACATGATATTCTGCTTATCTCATGAATCATGTATTCATGGAAATACACAAACAGATAAGATATTGATGTTCAAAATTTACTCCATTTAGTATCACAAAACTTATGTGAAGTGTTGCTACTCTTTTTCAACCCTTTTGGATTTTTATGTAACATAAACAAAAGTAAGTGAATTTACTTCTAAATGTTTTATTTTTCAAATTATTAATAATAAACAAATCTAAATATTTCGAATTTATTTTGATAAGATATACTTCTAAATGTGAAACAAATCTTAAATTCAAATAAAATTGTCAAAAGCAAATCCCTAGTTTTTACAGTTGAGAATATTTTTTAAAAGTTACATTTAAAAAATAAATGAAAATTAAACCAGAAAAGTATTTTCTAAAAAAGGGATATTTCGCTAGTCTAAAAATACTTGCACGTTTAAAATTAACCTAAAATATTAATTTTTTATTAAAAATGTTAACCTTATTGCGAGGTATTCATTTCTGTTTTTATACTTAAGTTTCTAGTTAATTGTATGTCTCTAATTATAAACTGAAAAATTTTAAATAAAGGTTTATCATTTTCATTTGAAAGTGATAAGTATTCAAATTTTTATGATTAAAGTTATATGCTCTAAAAGCGCAATCATTTCTTTCATGTTTTAATATTTGCTAGATTAAAAGTTAAATGTACAATTTCTTTTTAATTTAATGAAAATTATGATTTCTTTTAAATTTAATCGTACTTAATTAACATGTGTTAATTATGTGTGAAGATATTAAATATTTAATGATATTAAATTATATATATATTTACAAATATTTATTTTAAATCTCTTAAAGATGTGTTTTTCCGATGATAAAAATTTTATCCTTGTAAAAAATTAAGCAAAAATCATAGTTATATTAATGCAAAGTATTAAGCTCCCCTATATTTCGTAACGTGTTAACTTAGCAAAATTTGAACTAGATCGAAATTAGAACTAGACTAAAAGTTCAAAGTCCACTGCACGAAATGAGTGTCACTTTTCAAAAACCTCAATATATTTATTAAAACTTTCATGTTTACGAGTGAAAATTTACTTATGTGTGATGACTCATCAATGACGTGTTTGAAGTATTCTCACGGTTAATGAATCAATTAAAAAAAGTATCCGTTTTAAACGGTCTAATTTTATAATACTTAAATCCAAAAAAAAATGTAACACATGCATTAAATTGCTAATAAATATTCCAATTTTATTTTAAATAAATCGATAAGAAAAAATGACCCCCCAATTGGATATAAATTCTATATTAATAAAATCATTCAAAAATTGTGACGCAATCTAAATTATGCGTTTATTCGTTTTGTGTGACGTAATATTAATTATTCATTCATTAAATTCGCTATCAGTGAGATAATAAAAATCTTAAATTAATTATTTGAAAATCTTAATTTGTACCCCACCATTAGTCAATCGAAATTAAAATCTAATATCCTATCACGATAAAAAGGAAAACCCCTTATCTAGATAAAGTGATTCACTTCTGAGTGTTCCCAAAGATAACGCACGATGACCACGGTTCAGTATAGTAGACATTTTCATACAGAAACACGCGTTTTTTTAGGCTCTGAAAGTCATTTTAAGTAAAGTAAGTGTGTTAAATTTTTGGTAAATTTATGTATTTAATAGTTTTATTTTAAAAAGTGTAATATTAGCGAAAATTTGTAAAAAATGCGTTTTTTTCAAAAATCTTATTAAAAATTCAAAGTATTTTAATAGAAACATTCAAAAATTATATATGTTTAAAAAGCGCTTTGTTTAAAAAATCGATTTTCTAGTTTTTAAAAATATGAAACTTTTCGAAAACATGCGTCAATAAAATTTGAAGGGACAAATTCAAACGGACCATTGAATAGGTAACCCCATATTTTACAAATATATAGATATTCATTTAGGGGTAGGGGGTATACATTTCCTAATATCTTTATGAAGGACATTTCATGTTTTTTTTTTTTTTTCAAAATATACTTTCACATGGATTAAGCAATACATGCCTAAAAATTGCATAACAAGCCAAAAAACCGATATCCTCAAAAATATCTTACCAATTTCTATTTTTGTCTAAAACCGCGAAAAAATATTCACTCATCTAACACGGATTCAGAAAAAAAAAATTCTAAAGTTTACTAGTACTATTAAAAAGGTGGGTTTATTTTGACGGCCGATTATCTACACTAGGCCCAAGGGGGGGGGGGGGGGAGTGCCCTTCGTGTGGGTCTTTCTAAGGTAACCTAACCCGAATTTACACATGCAAATCCATGGTTCGAAGAAAACTCCGAACGATTAGGCCGACGGGCGCGATTGGGATCAAACCCAACACTTCAGGTCTATTAGCTTCGTGAGCATAACCTCTCAGCCACGGGTGGGGCAGTACTATTCAAAAATTTGCAGACAAAAATTCTAACACTAAATAACAAAATTCACATGTGACCTCATTCAAAATTTTAATTAATACTCAAAAGTCAAGTGCATACGTCACTAAATTGAATCGCGTAAAGTCCTCTCATCCAATTTATGTTGAAAATTCCATTTTTATCTAAAAATTTGCGTTAAAAGATAAAGTCTCCCAATTAAAATGTTTAATGAATGTTTAAAATTCGATTGCTAAAGGAAAATCGCGAAAAAAAAAATATTTGAAAGTTCCCAAATTAAAAATCGTTGCCAGTAAAAACACCGAAAACACAAGTGTGCTAAAAAATAAATGTCAGAAAAAAAAAATCTATCTCAAAAATTACTCCCAAAAATTAAAGTCTCCCAATTAAAAATTCTTAATTTATTTTTTAAAAGTACAAATAACCCCTCGTGCGACGAAAAGAAAAATCAATGTCCCAAAAATTTCAAAAAATTACCCCGAAAAAAGTTAAAGTCCCCCAATTAAACTTTCTTAATTAATTATCATTAGTAAAAAAAATCAAACTCAAAATAACCCGTCATACTGCAGTACGACGAAAAAATTCAATGTCCATGAAAAATTCAATCTTCAAAAATTACCCTGAAAAAAGTTAAAGTCCCCCAATTAAAATTAATTATCATTAGTAAAATAATTAAACTCAAAATAACCCCTCATACTGTAGTACGACGAAAAAATTCAATGTCCATGAAAAATTCAATCTTCAAAAATTACCCGAAAAAAGTTAAAGTCCCCCAATTAAAATTTCTTAATTAATTATCATTAATGAAAAAATATCAAACTTAAAATAACCCCTCGTACGACGAAAAAAAAAATCAATGTCCCAAAAATTTCAAAAAATTTAAGTCCCCCAATTAAAATTTCTTAATTAATTATCGTTAATGTATTTTTCAAATGTAAAATTATCCCTAAGTACTGTAGTACGGTGAGAAAAAAAATGAATCTCTAAAAATTTCAATCTTCAAAAATTACCCTGAAAAAAGTTAAAGTCCCCCAATTAAAATTAATTATCATTAGTAAAAAAAAATCAAACTTAAAATAACCCCTCGTACTGTAGTACGGTCAGAAAAAAAATCAATCTCTAAAAATTTCTATCTTCAAAAATTACCCCGAAAAAAGTTAAAGTCCCCCAATTAAAATTAATTATCATTAAAAAAAATCAAACTCAAAATTACCCCTCATACTATAAGATAACGCATCACCTTCACCGCCGCATCACCTTGACCCCGCCTCCAAGAGTACGCCGCATGACCTTCATACCCCATGCAGAGGACACGCAGAGGTCATGCAGAGGTCATTCAAGGTCGTGCCGCTGACATAGAACCCCCAATTATTATCTACTGACCTTCACCTACGAAATCCAAGACACAACTGATGTGCGCGGGGTCTACACCCGTAGATGAAGGTTACTGATAAGAGATCACGTGACCGCTATCAACCAATCAGAAGCGAGCTTACAGGTGTGACGTCATCGACTGTGCTGTCTTCCCCCATCGCAAACTAGGATGATGAAATCGTATAGCAATACCTGTAGACAACCTGGCGCCAGTTGATTGACAGGGGGCGTGGTGGAATGTTAGGAATGCAGACAGAGTGGCGCCTACCTTCTGCATCATAGTATTTTAGGAAAAAGATATATTACGTTGATGTAAAAAAACATTATTTTTAAAACTAACTGTTAATATTTTTGAAATAACATACTTTTCTCATACAAGCGAAAAAGAATGTTTCAGGACATGTCTCTGATCATGGTTAAACATAACTTTAAGCATAGTTAACCATCTCAGAGTATGATTAAACAAATTCGAACATAACTTTGGGCATGTTTAAACAATCCGAACTATATCTGAACATATCCGAACATGGTTAAACATGTTCATACATAACTTTGACAGTTTTTAATCTTTCAGAATTAAAAAAAACCATATTTAAAACTATTTTATTTTAAAAAATTTTGTAAAAATTTTAATTTATAATTTTCTTTTTAATGTTTTAACTTTTTTTGTTAAAACTTTTTTAACTTTTTTTTTGTTAAAACTTTTTTTAACTTTTTAACTTTTTGTTGTTAAACATTTTTTTTTTAAATTTTGTTAAAACTTTTTTTTTTACTTTTGTTAAAAAAATTTTTTTACAAAATTTTTTTAAAATTTTGTTAAAACTTTTTTTTTTACTTTTGTTAAAACTTTTTTTGTAAAACTTTTTTTGTTAAAACTTTTTTGTTAAAACTTTTTTTATAAAACTTTTTTTATAAAACTTTTTTTTATAAAACTTTTTTTTCTTAAAACTTTTTTTTCTTAAAACTTTTTTTTTACTTTTGTTAAATTTTTTTGTTAAAACTTTTTTACTTTTGTTAAAACTTTTTTTGTAAAACTTTTTTACTTTGTTAAAACATTTTGTTTTACTTTTGTTATAAAAAATTTCTGTTAAAACTTTTTTTATAAACTTTTTTAAAAATTTTGTTAAAACTTTTTTTTACTTTTGTTAAAACTTTTTTTATATATTTTTTGTAAAACTTTTTTGTTAAAACTTTTTTAAATTTTGTTAAACTTTTTTTATATTTGTTAAAACTTTTAAAACTTTTTATCATCTTTTTAAACTTTCTATAATTTTTAAAACTAATAAATTTTATACATACATATGTGTATATATATGTGTATATATATATATATATATATACACATATACCCAGGCAGCACAGAACTATGGGCCCATGTGGGTTCCATATGGGTCCCATATGGGCAGATGGGCTCTAGCTGGGCCCATTTGTCCATGAGAAACCCAGGTATATCTATATAAATTGATTTTGTAGCATATAGTTCGGAGCACATTTATAATGTATTTATATTAATATTAGAAGTATATTAGCTTACTGTTTGACTAAATTAACAGTAAAAAGTAAGAAAACGTTGAAATTTTAATATCTGTACAGCATTCAGTAAGTCTGTGTAGATTTATACAGATCGATATGGGCTATCTATATAGATCTTGATAGATTTTCTATTAGAATCTGGGGACAAGTTTTTAGTGTTACTATAGCGTTTTATTAAGCTAATTTAAATAAGATTTAATCATAATATAAAAAATATGTAATTATTTATACTATAATTAGCTATTATTGTTATTATTATAGAACAATATTAAAGATATCTATATAAATTGATTTTTTAGTATGCATTTCGAAGCCCACTTATTATGTGTTTATTTTAATAACAGATGTATATTACTTTATTAATCTATTAAATTAATCGTAACGTCTGTTAAATTAATCTATTAAATTAATTGAATTAGCATTCAGTAACACAGATTTGTGTGGATCGATATGGGCCACCTATATAGATCTTTGTAGAACGTCTACCTAAATCTCGCTGCGAACAACAGTTTAGAGATCCGAGTGGCAACACAGAGTAAAGGCGGCAGTTTATTTTTGTTGTGTACTTCACAATCACCAGAGTTGGGCAGTATCGAAAATACATGTATTTGAAATACATTTTCAAAATACATTTGTATTTTGTATTTTGTATTTTAAACTGACTGAAGTAAAGTATTTTGGTAATGTATTTTGAAATGATTTTTCCATGTATTTTGTATTTTGAAAATACTCAAAATACATTTCTGCCGATTTCAAGCTGCTTCTTTTAAACCGCAGATCTAAGATTCACAAAAGCTAAATACATGCTTGTCTGTTTTGTCTAGTCTTATGATTATAATGAATGCATCTGCTCTGCTGAAGTATTTTTACTGAATGGTTACATTTATAACATTCCAGTTTTATTGTCCTTTAACGCTGCTATGAGAATGACAAAAACTACTATGTGATATAAATAGAATGTGACAAAAACTACTATGTGATATAATGATAGAAATATACTATAGTTAGTTTATTCGTGAAAGAATAGCTCAGCTGCCGATGATAATGTAACAAGCGAATTAATTAATTGGGATAATACAGCTGTGCTGTACTAGACGGGAAATTTTTTTTAAATAATTTCTGTTAATAATGATGTAGTGAAGGCAACATGTCAAATGTGTAAACAAGGTCCACCGTTATAAGTGGAACTTTTGGAGCCACAACTAACTTTAAAACGCATTTAAAGGTAAGATTTTGGGTTTTATACAGTTATACATTCATTGAGACATCATTTTTTTCTATAGTTTATGTATTAATTATGTATTATTCTAGTCTTTGTATTCATTGTATCAACATCCGGGTATAATTTACCCCACTTGTGATATTCATTTAATTGAGAGTGAATTTTATTATATAAATAGTCCTATTTATTTATATATATTTATTATTAAAAATACAGTATGTGTATGTTTAAATACAGTTTTACAATGTAAATGACGGAGATTTTCAATATGTTATGAATATTTAAAGTCATTTTAATACAATCATTCAAGATTGAAGGAACTTTAAAACAGACCACGACGAAGAGTGATGCGTTAATGGTAAGCACTTTTAATTTTTTAAACACTGAAAGAACATTACTAAAGCGCACTACTAAAAGAAAAAAAAAGAAAAAACATTTCCATACATTATGATATTCCTACGATTTAAACAAAAAACATTTTGCATGTTGTTTATTTTATATTTCTCATTAAATTATTCCTTTTTTTTTTTTCATGGGATGCATTCATATTTGCGTTGCAGTGATCGAGGCATTAATGAATTATGTACAGTATAACCTCAAAAATCCGGCATCGTTGGGACCGAAACAAAGCCGGATTTTTGAAAATTCCGGATTTCTGAAGGAATATTTAAAGTACTTCCGATATTCCTCTTTATTTATAATTAAATTCATAACCAAGTGTTAATAGTGATAATTATGAGACAAAAATAAATAAATAAATAAATAAATAAATAATAATAATAATAAAAGATAAAAATAAATATTTAGAAAAATCTTACTTTAATTGATATTTTTATATTGCATACTAGGGGGCTCGGCCCCCTACGAGCTACGCTCGCCAACCCCCGTCCAGACACCACAGACACTAAATGCACGCTAATTTGATCGGCTTTAAAAAGATTTCGAAAGATTGAATTATAATTTAAAAAACAGTGGCGATCTCCCTATAAACGAATTTCTATTCATTTCTCTTTGATTGGGGAATTTTAACGCCAAATCCGCTGCGGTACTACTTGATTATGCTGTCGACCAATTTCGCCAAATTATATAAATCGCCAAATTGCTCGCCAAATTATATAAATCGCCAAATTATACCAATTGATATAATTTTTATTTTAAATAACGAAAAAACAAATAAATTCGTACAACATTAATAAAAACATAAATAAAGCGTCGAAATAAAAATAACTTGATGACGTATACACGTGTAACAACATTTCAAAATAAGCTAATATAAAAGGAATTAAGTAAAGAGAGTCTTTGTCTCCTGGTATTTTTTAACAAAGCGAAAAGAAAGTTCTTTTAAATGAGATATTTTAAATTAATTCTCAAAATATCAAATAAATGTCTAGCGCAATTTCTAAATTTAAACTTTTTTGCAATATTATTTTGTGTTCATTTTATGTAATAACTATAATGTGACGTAAATATGACGTAATTTCTCCTAAGACTTCTAACGCATGTTAATGAATTTATTATTTTACAATATCCTTTCTCTTTTAAAATTCACGTGTATATTTTTTATGACGTAATTTTTAATAAGTTCCTGCTTTTTATACGTAATTATTTAATTCTAATTTGAAAGTTTTTTTCCTGTTTATAATAGTCACGTGTAAATATTTTTTTAATTTGAAGCAAACATTATTGCTTGCGCTTTTTATACAGTTGGCAACAGTTTAAATCAGTACAATTTTCTGAAATCTGTAAAAAATATCTCTAGAAATGCTGAAAATTTGAATTTAAAATATAAATAAAACCTGAAAAAATGAGTCAAAATAAAAAAATTAATGCAATCTGCACTCCGGCAAATTCTAACGCATAAAATGATCTAAAAATGATTACACTGCCATGTATAGTTTTTGCTGCTATAAAATTTTTTTAGTGGAACGATTTTGTCCAACTTTAGCATTAAATAACTCTTAAAATAATTCTTCGATTTGAAAACTGTCTGCATCAGCGTGTTTATCAAACATTTCTGTATAAAACCACCGATTTTCATATTTTTGTATGCATTATTTTTGTTAATATTAATGAAGAAAGGCCTCCGGTCACAAAAAAAATCAAAACCGGCGGCGTCGGCGGTGACAGCGGTAGTTACTTTTTTAGGTGCGTTCGTAATTATATAAATACGTAGCACCTATAGTCGTCGTTTAGTCCGTCCGTCTGTCTGTCCGCATATAACAGAGCAAAAACTACCCAACAGAATGGTCTGAAATTTGAAATATAAGATTGTTGCAAAATTTTGTCGAGCCATTTCAAATTTTATGAAAATCGGATGTATAGTTTAATTACAGGGACAGTCAAAAGTTTTTCTTTACATTACGGCCAATGGGAAAAATTATTGCAAGTGCATTTTAATGATGTTACCGCCTTCCGAATGGTCTGAAATTTTAAAGATATAATTGTTGCAAAATTTTGTCGAGCCATTTCAAATTTTAGGAAAATCAGATGTATAGTTTAATTACAGGGACAGTCAAAAGTTTTTCTTTACATTACGGCCAATGGGAAAAATTATTGCAAGTGCATTTTAATGATGTTACAGCCTTCCAAATGGTCTGAAATTTTAAATATATAATTGTTACAAAATTTTGTCGAGCCATTTCAAATTTTAGGAAAATCGGATGTATAGTTTAATTACAGGGACAGTCAAAAGTGTTCGGGGAATGGGAAAAAAATTATTGGGAGTGCATTTTAATGATGTTAAAGACTATGCACTTTATGAAGTGCAAAAAATTATACATTCAGTACAATATGGGGTGCAAAAAATAATTATAAAACTTGTTATAGTACGAACGCACCTCATTTGCCACGTTAGACGAGCAATTTCCAACTTGTTTTAGAATAGAGAGATAACAATTTAAAAAAATCTAATAAACAGTAAAGTCATTTTCTTCTCGTGTAAATTGTTAATGTTATTTGCTTCAGTTTTTTTGACCGTTCTTTAACAAATTTTTCTTGTATTTTATGCAAGTAAAGAATGTTTATTATGGAAATACAGTCTTGTTTCTCTAAAGGGAATATTAATTCTTCCGTAAAATTTGTGCATTTTTCCAGTGATACCTTCTCTTCCCTTGGTTCTTCGATCTCGTCCCCGAAGCTACTACTAGCGTTATGGACGGTTCTATTGCGGCCATACATTCCGAGCTCCGAGTTTTCTTGGACTGTCTACTGTTCAAGGAACTAATCGGGTCTGACATATGAAGAGAACACGCTTTCTTCTTAATCGTTTTTTTATTTTTCGCACTTCTTCTTTCGAACTCAAAGTTTTTAATTTGTAAACAATTGCTATTTTCCTTTCTCCCGTAATTTTGAAGTGTAAAAAAAAAGGGAGGGAAAAAATGAATTTGATGTCGGATTTCTGAATGCCGGGTTTTTGAGGTTATGCTGTATATTTTTTAACAGACTTCCAATGAAGGAGGTTATGCAATTCGTTTATATCCACGCATAACTCTTAAACTGATGTTTCGATTTTCAATCTCGCTCTCACTCTTTATTTATTTATCTTTTTTTTTTTAAGTTTTCAGTTTGCGGGTGACAACATTTCGATTTCACTAGGACAATAATATATATTTTTGTCCTAGATATTTTTGATTGATTTTATTTGCTTTTATTTTTTGATTTTATAAGCTTTAACTTTCGTAAGAATTAAGCTATCATCACGAAATTTTAATATATCATCGTGTACTGTACACCAAAATGAGTGATATTAAATAACTAAGGGAATTAAAATGAGTGTAAATTACTACTGTTCTGCACCACGTAAGTAACCAGATTTTATCCGAACGCAAATCAAACCACGGTGCCGTTTGGGTCGTGTGGAAGCTAATTTTTCTCGTTGAGGGCCGGGTTGGAGTTCGCTTGGTACTATTGCGCGTTCAGGTCGGTTCTGGTTGACTCTTGCGGGACGGGTTTGATGCAGTGCTGAAATCGTAAGAAACGTCGCGGTTACCGGCGGATTCAGTTCCAGCTGAAAATTGCTTTTTAAAAAATCTTAATAAAAGGTATCGGGGGGGGGGGGGGGGGGGGGTGTTCTTAGTCTCCTCGTCTGAGCAGTCTCTCTTAGGCTGTGAAATCAGAGGTATACGCTATAGCTTTATTGGGGTGATGAAACAAAGAATATACATATACAGATCTTCTTAAAAATAATCCAGATAGTATGCATATCCCTCTGTATCCCTCTGTAAATCCTCCACTGCACCCTGGTTTGGTAACCTATTTTAAAAAGAAAGTATTACATTGTTTCAAATGAAAAAACTATTATTTCTCTAACTATTACTATGCAAACATATACAGGCCGAAATTACCGGGTTCGGGCCAACCCGTAGAAAAAATTTTTTAGTCCGGCCCGTCCCGTACAAAAAAATTTATTGGCACAGCCCGGTACAAAAGCTAATGTTTCGGCCTGAGCACGACCCGTTATAAAAGCTAAAAATTCTGAACAAACTCGGCGGTCCAATATAAAAGCTGAAAGTTCGACCCGATCCAGCCCGTACAAAATATTAATTTACCAGGCCCAACTGAATTTCTACAAAATATAGATTTTTACGCAGATATGATTAAAAATCGTCTCGTACGAAAGAAATTCTGACAAAAAATACTTATTTTAGCCTTTTTTTTTCATGTTTATGCTCTTCATTTAAAAAAAAGCATGCTGGACTGCGATATTTATTTTTTAAATGAATCTGTATTTGTATGTAAAAGTCTTAATTATCATTTATATCGCTAATCCACATTCCATGGCTTAGAGGCTTAAAATCTGAAAAATGCTATACAGAAAATCTTCAAAGACGGAATCGACAGGAGAGAAGAAAAATTCGTTATAGGCAGGTTTCCTTCTTAGCAGGTACATATTTTGTTGTAAATAAATTATAATTATGTTCGCACTCGTTATTACATTTATTTTGCATGGATCAACACATTTTTCTGTCTAAGACAGGATTCGTCATAGGCAGGTTCTTTTACACGGTTTCTTTTTCTGTGCTATAATTTTATTGCCTAGAGATATATGTACTATTCTTTAAAAATTATAAATTTAACATTTTAATTGTAGAGTAATGGCGATTTTTTTAAATATACATTTTTTGCAAAAAATCGTTGAGCCGTGCCGGATTTTACTGATTTTTGAAAAATCAAGACAGACCAAAGATTTTCAAACAGGCTGTGTCGGGACCGGGCTTGAAAATTTTAGACATTGCAGACCTCTATGAAGAATTAAGTTAAGCCCCCATTCGGCCCGATAAAAAGAAGTCGGGCCCTGACCGGAAAACATGATGTCGGCCCGAGCTTTCAGAAACAATAAAATCCGTGCCCGCACCAGAAAGTACAGGTCCGGCCCAGTCAGAGTGTCGTGAGTGAAACATAACCCCCTCCCACCAGGCACGGCCCGTGCAAACCTCTAATCTTAAACATAAACATTTTAAATTTTAAATGTATTTTGTATTTTAAATGTATTTTGAAAATACATGTATTTTGTATTTGGATCTTTTTTAATTTGAAAAGTATTTTGTATTTTGTATTTTAGGTTCTAAAACTGATGTATTTTGTATTTTGTATCGAAAATGATTTTTCGATGTATTTTGCCCAACTCTGACAATCACAATGTTTACTCTGGCGACCGGCAAGATCAATTCTTCAAGCAACATTTCCGAAAAGCAAGGTAAGCTGTATAATATATACTTGTTTATTCTGTAATGATTTTTCTGTTTATGTACCAAATTTATATGTCGAAATTGCAACTGAATCGATAATCAGCTCTTGCCTGTAAGTAAGCCTAAAATTGTTAGAGTTCGGATTCTAGAATTATGTTAGAATAAATCCTAAAAGTAACCTTTTTAAAGATGTTAATTACTAAGAATTTATATTTAATAACTTAAATGCCATATTGTTTTAAACAACTTGATATGCATTCTTCTAGGATTCTATAAAAACAAATTTATAGTAGGTAGTACTGTTTTTGTTGACATTTTAAGTTATTTTGTAAAATATCGTAATGGAACATTAAGTTTTTGTTTGACACCTAAGTTTGATGTTTTTAAAAGATTAAGCGAAGAAACCGAATCATTAAACTACAATTTTGAAAAAGTTTTACGAAGTGCAATTCTTATATAGGATGTTGAATCTTCTGAGAAATCCCAGAACTTTTTTCACAATTTGTCGTTATGATTAGTTTAAAATATTCCAGAGCGTCTTTTATAATTATTATATAGAGTAAACCTTTTCATGATCAACACTTTTGGTTTAAATGATGTATTACATGCATATCTTTCATATGATATTTAAATGTCTTGTTAAATCGGTTCTCTAAAAACGTTCCCACTCAGTATAAAACATTTCGATGAATTTTTAAATTTTAAAGCATAAAATTTGCTGGCATGATTATGATTATTAAAATTGTTTGTAATATAATTTTTTTTTGTTAAATTAATTAAATCTTTAGTTATACCTAAATAATTGTTTCATGATCATGACAGCAGTTTTTTTCTCTCCCCACTGTTGCTTTATAGAAATTTTCTTGGAGTGTCAACTTTGACAGCATTTTGTAAAATATTTTCTGCCTTTACTTAAAAACGGGGAAAACTTTTTGATTGCTTGGCTTTTAAGTATGAGCACCAGCCAATTTTATGCATTTGAAAACCAAACTGAATTTCAAATGTTTCAGAAAGAGAAAATTATTTGATAGAAAAATTATTTGTTTGGAATAGTTATTACTTAAATTAAATTTAAAAGTAATATAAAATGTATTTAATAGCACTGAAATTTTGATTTAGATTATTATTATAATTTTAATGACATCTTTGCTATGTTCTCAACTTATTTTCGGTTATTTCAGCATGTTTGAAAATTTTCCAGGTAAGCGGTAAAACTGGGAAATTTCATTAGCGGCCAGTAGTAAAATTTTATAAGTGGCCACTTTATCTAAAAGGGACTACACAGTATTACATTTTTATGTACTAATCAGTTATCCTGTTGACCACTTTTCATTCATTAAAAAAAAGAGAAGAAAATTGCCAAACTGTAGGATTTAAAACCAAAAATGCATGACCATGCCGTCAAATTCATCGATGTCAGGTGCATTGGTTGTGTTTATCTGATCAAGTGCTTTTTAATTCAACATTTATCTGTATTTTTAATGATGTTTACTGATTTATTAGTTATTTTGTTAATAATAATAATAATAAAAAAATAGGTAGTCATTAAACTGTGACATCACAATATTAAAATATAAAAAATCTTGAATAAATGTTGTGATGCATAATTACTTACAATTTACAATAGATCAGTTTCAATTCATGTTACAAGTCACTTCAAGTTTCAATTCACATACATTTATCCACCAGCCAAGATGGATGGGTAATTAAGAAAAATAATGCAAATAAATATTGGTAGGTACTACTTGATTATCCCGTTGACCCCAAAACTATCGCCAAACTATAAGTAGTGTTGACTCTAAGCCGCTTTAGTAGGGCGCAGCGCCTGGAGGCCCTTTTTATTTCTTTTTTGCATCCGGCGGCTCCTTTAAACCCTTCCGATGCACCCAGCTACCCTTTTTAACACTTCCTAATGCACCCCGCGGCAATTCAATTGATATTGGGAAAATATTGCAAATTCTAGGGGTTCTAGACAAATCAGTTCAAAATATGTTTTGGGAACAAGGTACAAGTGTGCTCTTTTGTAAAAAAAAAAAATGTGCCCTTATTTTAGAATAGTGTTCCTTTTTTGAAAAATGCCTGCCTGGCGGCCCCTTTTTCTAGATTCAACACTATATAAGATTGCCAAAAATAGATGATCGTAAATGTCACATTCACTTGACATTAAAACACGATACATGTCATTAAGTGATTTTTAATTCGACTTTTTATTTGTATTTTTATTAATGTTTTACTAATTTATTTGTTCTTTCGCTATTTAAAATAAAAATTGTCAATTTGTATAATTTGGTGAAATTGGTTGATGGGATAATCAAGTAGTATAATACCTAAATATCCAAGTTTTTTTTTCTGTTGTCATTTAATACATTGTAAGTTTTATTGCTTAAAGTTTCTGATATTTGATACTTTAATAAGTGCTGTTCTTCTGAATTTCTTGTGTTTTTTTAAGATTCTAATGGCACAATATTTATTTATTGGAGTTTCAGTTTGGCTTACGTTTTTTTTATTTTTTTTTTTTATAAAAAGTGGTTGACTGTGTTAATATAGAAGCATCTATTTTTGTTAAAAATGTCTGTTAGCACTTATATAAAATTAAATTCTATATATGCTGATACAGTAGACTCCTTCAAACCTGCACATTATCACATATGTAAACAATGAAACTATCAGTTCAGATTTAGGGGCAAAATTACAAAATTTTTTAGTTTCATATCGTTCCATATGTATAATTTAATATGTAATTCTTGATAATATAACTGTACTTATGGTTTTTCATGAAGAAAGTGTAATTTATTTTTCAAAAAAATTACGATATTGCTGCATCACTGGTAATCACAATCTTTTTTACCAAATATACTTACGTATTGATCAAGCTTTTTGGTTATTAAGATTGCAAGGCAAACCTGAAATAAAATTTTCTTACTTTGATTTTGATGTGAATTAATAGTTTCATTGAATAATTCAAGGGAAATGTATCTCATCTTTTGCTATGCATAGTACTTAATTATACATTAATTATTTGCTTGACCTTTAATTTTTATCATTTTAGTTTTACTTAATTTATTTTACTATACTGTAAGAATTCATTATAATTTGATTGCATTATTACATTCAAATTACTGTTTAAAAAATGTAAGCAAAGCAACGATTAGAAATCTGCACAACCTCTGTTCTGGGTCTGTGCAGATTTTGAGGAAGTCTACTTACTGTATTAACATAACCTGAAAAGTGTAATCATTTCAATGGAATATAAGAATTTTTTTTTCTTTCTCCTTGTAAGAGGAAGTGACTGCTGTCAGGCAATTTATAATAGCTTTTTTTTTTTTTTTTTTTTCAGTGGTCCTGTGACCTGCATTAATTTTGCCATTTAATTCTTTCTGGACATCGTAATTTTTGGTAAAATTGTATGTCAGCATAAAACTGACTTATTTTATTTTTTTTAAATAAATTTGCTTACTCAAAAGTTCTTATGGAGATGATTTGTAGTTGTGCAATAATCTAAAAGTTAAACTTTGTGTTGAATTGCTGATTTTCTATAGCTAATAAGAAAAAAAAAATTTTTTAATGATAATGATGACATTTTCAAGAAATACATCTTTCATTAGTTTATAAAATGCTTCAAAAGTTTTAGTTTATTGCGCGAAAGAAATTCAGAACAATATGTATTTAAATATTCAAATTTAGTATAATTGTTATATATATATATATATATACATACATACATTTTTAATTTTTTTTAAATTTCCATAGGATTTACCACCATAAAGTTTGACACCTAGCCATCTTCTCAGTCTGCTTTTTAAGATGATGTTGAACTACATTTAATTAATGTAAGTACATTTTATTATATTTTAAGAACTAGGAATTAAATGCTATTACTGTAAAATCCGGTTAATCCCTCTCCCCCTCCCTCCCCCCCCCCCCCAAAAAAAAAACCAAACAAACTATGTTTTACATGTATTTAAAATGAAACCTCTCTGTAATGTACATTTTTGCATGTAGATATTTCTGCTTCACAAGGCTGTTTCAGATGAGGGAAAATTTTTTATTTATGTTAGAAAATTTCTTCTATTTTTTTTATTTTTAAATCTAAAGTTATTCATTAAATCGGAATTATAAATTCGTGAAATCAAAGTATTTTGTTGAGACCATAGAAAAATTTTGCTAAATCGAGAAATTTATTAAATTGAGAAAAACGGCAAAATAATTTAACCTTTTCTTCCTTTTTTAATTTTCCTTAGACAATAAATAACTAGTTGGATGTGCCAATCGCAAAACTTTCTTCTATCTTATATATCTTAATATTTCAAAACCGAGTTACACATGTTAATACTTCAATATTATTAGTTCAATACTATACCAACTTTGATTTTCATCTTAAATTTCTGCTCCAGTCAATTAAACGGACTAAAAATGAGTTAATCTATATCATGATATTTGTTAAAATTATTAGTCTTTTCGTTATTCTGTTGTTATCAGCTGTTTGCGAATAGCTGGATTAGCAGGAAGCGAGTTCCCGCCGCTGCGCAATAGAACTACGAAAAATCAAGAAAAATATACAAAAATCGCTATCACAGAGCCCCTTTACCGCGCAATATTTCCAAATTCAATGAGGACCTGTTGGCCAAAGCCAAAAACATGCACAAAAATTTTGGTTCTATTGTATGCATAATATTATACACTTTTCGATAGTACAATAAAGAAAATGGCTAAACATCGCTATTACAGCGCCCCATTTCCGGCAGATTTATTTCAAATTCAAGGAGGACTTGTTTGTCATAGCTAGAAACATACACAAAAAATTTCGTTCAATTCTATGCATAACTTCATACACTTTTCGATGTACAATAATGAAAATAGCACAGAGATCGCAATTATAGCGCCCCTTCCGGCAGAATTTTTCCAAATTAAGGTATGATCTTCGTGCCATCATCAAAAACAAACATAAAAACTTTGGTTCAATTCTATGCATAACTTCATACACTTTTCGATGGTACAATATTCAAAATGGCACAAAAATCGCTATTACAGCGTCCTCTACCGGCGATTTTTTTTTTACAAATTAAGGAAGGACCTACTTGCCATAGCCAAGAACTTAAAAAATTTTTTTGGTTCAATTCTATGCATAACTTCATACACTTTTCGATGGTACAATATTCAAAATCGCACAAAAATCGCTATTTCAACGCCCCCTACCGGCGAATTTTTTCCAAATTCAGGAAAGACCTGCTTGCCATATCCAAAAACTTAAAATAAAAATTTGGTTCAATTCTATGCAGAACTTCATACACTTTTGAATGGTACAATATTCAAAATCGCACAAAAATCGCTATTACAGCGCCCCCTACCGGCGAATTTTTACCAAATTCAGGGAGGACCTGCTTGCCATAGCTAAAACCTTAAAATAAAAATTTGGGTTCAATTCTATGCATAACTTCATACTCTTTTTGATGGTACAATGGCGACAGACAGACGGACAGACAGACATTTTCTATAAACATGTTTTTTGGGATCTCTGACCCCTAAAACGTGTAAATCCGTCGAAAAAAATTTTCGATTACAATACTTTCTTCTATTGAAGATAGAAGAAAAGTAAAAATGCTTGAGCCATTTTTTTTCATGTTTTTTAGCGTTCAAAGTTTTTTAAGACTGTTTGAAGAAACCGACCAGCAGGTGCTGCAAATTATTTTAGATCTTGCAGATAACTTTAACAGTTTAAAAAGTAATTCTGAGCTTAAAAAAATTGATAAAATACAGGGTTCATTATCATGATATTTTCGAAATTGCCAAATTATTGGTTATTATGAATATATTCAGACCTAATTTAAATTAGAAACTAAAACATAACTGCACTTAGCTTGAAAACATTAAAACAATATTCGGTACTTTCCTGTTAGCTGGGTATATATATATATATATATATATATATATAATATATATATGTATTTGTATGTGTGTGTCTTGTGCATGTGTATGTGTGTGAATATATATACATATGTATGTAGTATATATAACACTGGCACCCAGCTAATAGAAAAGTACCCAATATTCTAATAAAACAAAATGGAAAATCAACTAATTGACTACATTTAAACTGAAGAAAACCAAAATCGGAAAAAATTCTAATGAAACTGTAAATAACTTTTCTAAACTAGACAACTTATCTTTCAACAGCTCTTTTAAGCAAATATTGTTCCACAAATAATTGTTCTTTCTACATTTTAAAAATTCAATTTCAATTGCAAAGCTTGAAAAAGATTTTTTAGGGGGGGAAGACAAAAAAAGCCACAGCCAAAGCAAAAGTGCTTATTTGCAGAATGACACTTAATAACGGTAAAAAAAAAAAAAAAAAAAAAAAAAAAAAAAAAAAACATTTACACCTGTTTTGACTTAAAATTTCAAAAATATTATGCACAATATTTTGAAAATATCAAGCTTCATGATATTTTAAAAATAAGTATGGATATATGCCATAATATATATCACCGAACCCTGCTAAAAATATGTATTAATTTCTAGATTTACTCATATTTCTGATATGTGTCTTCTTATATGTGTATTTTCACTCATATTTTTGTTGTAAATGTAATTTTGCTTATTTTATGGATTACTATTATTTCATATAATACTGCATTTTTGGGATGTAGGAAAATTTTTAGATAGCCCCAGACAGAATACTTTACAATGTTCTGTAACAAACTTCAGCTGATCAAGAACGTTCTGCGGCGATAAAAAAGAAAGACACAGGGAGATTTTCTTATATATGAGGAAGTGTGGCTGCATCTTTTTATAGAAATGCAAAAGACATTTTGTAAAACATTGACATACACACACGAAAGAAACTATTGGCAAATTTTGCGATTTTACCCCGATTGAATGATGAATTTTGTGTTTTTTTTTTCCCCCTCTGTTACCTGACTAATTTCGTATATTTTTTTTCTCAGAACCAATCGTCGAATTTCACAATTTTTTTTCCCATGCCTGATTTAATAATTTAGATATATTTTCCACCGACTAATTTCATGTTGAACTGCGACCAGTAGGCAATCTTTGCGATAATTTTCTTTGACCGATTGACGAAAATCATAGTTTTTTTTCACACTACTGGGCTATGAATTTTGTGTTTTTTACCGACAACTGATTGGCAAATGTTAGTTTTTTTTCTTGCGACAGATGGGAAAAATCAACTGATTTCGTGATTTTTCTGACGATTTTATTTATTTATTTTTTTTTTTTTACATGCGACTGATAGGCGAATTTCATTATATTTTCTTTTTACTGATTGGCTGTTTTTTTTATCTTTTTCTTGTGACTGATTGGATCGAAGAATTTCTGATTTTTTCCAATGATCCACTAAAGAATGTCGCAATTTTTTGGCCTCGACCGATGGGTAAATTTCACGATATTTAATTTCTACTCATTGGCAAACTTTGTTGTTTTTTTCTTTGCAACTGATTGGCAAAACTTGTGGATTTTTTCCGCGACTGATCAATGAATTTCTGATTTTTTTTTCTTTTTTTCCTTCCTTCTGACGTTTTGCTGACAAATTTTGCATTTTTTTTTTTCCATGACCGATTGACGAATTTTGTGAAATTTTCCTTGTACCAATAAGCAAGTTTTGCAGCAGCTTCTTGATCGACTAATTTCGCATTTTACCTGCAACAGATCGGTAAATTTTGCAATATTCTCTTTCTGTTGATTGGAAAACTTTGTTGCTTTTTTGCAACCAATTGGCCAAATCTCAGGGGTTTTTTCCACGACTGATTGACGAATTTCTGATTTTTTCCGGCGATCCTCTGACGAATTTCACTTTAAAAAAAAAACCTGTGACAGATTTTAAAATTTCGCGATATTTTTCTTACCAATAGGCAAATTTTTTGCGGCTTTTTCTTGGGACCGATTGGGGAAAGTCGTGAGGGTTTTTTTTTTTTTTTCTGCTATTGATCGACGAATTTCACAGTTTCTTCCGTCGATCCACTGGCAAATTTCTCAATTTTTTCCTAGTACCATAGGCAAATTTTTAGGCTTTTGCTGCAGATTGACAACAGAAAGTTCTGCATAGCTGCAAAGAAATGAATCTTTTTAAAAATGTTCAAGAAATGAAAGTAAAACAAAAAAAATCTTATATTTACTATCAGAATTCGCAAAATATTCAAAAATTCTCTTAACTCCATTTTTCGAATGCTCTGCTTGAATCTGAGAAAATCTGTTTTTTACTGAAAACGCTGCATGTCAGGATTAACATAGTAAAATTTCCCTTATTTTTCCTCTGATTTTTATGGTCTGTGAAACCTGAAATAATGCCTTATTGTTAAATTTTTTGCTGTTTCATCCAGGGTTTCCGGCTGTTAGCCAGGCCAAAATAAGCCGGCCAGCTTTTTTTGGTTTTAACCACTTAAAAAAAGCTGGGTTTTGTTTTTAGAAGTTGGTTTACAGCTAATTCATATTAAATTTGGATCAATTCATTTTTAATACACTTATAAATATTTTCTACTAAAAATATTATAAATTTCTATTAAATTTTGTTAAATAAATAAGTCTTTATAACTGCTAAAAGGCAACTGCTAAGGCAATAAGTCAGAAAAAATAAATAAATAAATATTGAAAAGAATATAAGTTAGGCTCCAATGACTGTATGATTTTAAATGTTTATGAGAAATAAAATAAGAGTTGTATATTAATAGCTCTTAAAATTAGTTAAGTAATAAAACATGTAATTGAGTAACCATTGTCCTCTTTAATTTTATAAAGCAGTAAAAATGAATAAAATTGTGTGTGTGTGTGTGGGGGGTAAATGTCCAGTGTAAAGCAGTTGGTATGGCCCTTTTAAAATTTAGCTGGTATGTTTCACAAGTAGCTCCATCTAAGTTTTATTCCAGTATTAATGTCTTCATTATTGAGAAATTGAATTACTTATTAAATTCTAAATCAATTAAATGTCCTTAAAACTAATTAAGAACACTTTAAAATGTGTAGTTTATAATTACAATGCTTCACTGTATAAAAGCCAATTATAGCCAAAAAAAAAAAAAGCCGGTTAAAGGCTTTTTTAATTTTAGTTTGCTTTTTTGCAACACTGGTTTTATCCAACTCTGCAAGACCTGGAATCTCCCCCCCCCCCCCAAAAAAAAAAGTATGCTGTTTGAAAATCTATGTTTAATTTTTTTAAAAATCAAGCAAAAAACTGACAAAATGGGGGAGGGGGGATGATAAATATTTTTTACTACCAGACTTGTTTCTATCTAGTACCTTCTAACAAATTTTTCTGTTTGCCGTTTAACATTAATGTTTTATGTTCGCATATGCAGTTTGATTTTTAATTTTTTTAATAAGTAATTTAATTTAATAAGTAATTCAATTTCTCAATAATGAAGACATTAATACTGGAATAAAACTGAGATGGAGCTGCTAGTGAAATATATCAGCCAAATTTTTAAAAGGGCCATACCAACTTGCTTTATGTGGTTTATACTGGCCATTTACCCCCCCCCCCCCCCAATTTTATTAATTTTTACTGCTTTATAAAATTAAAGAGGACAATGGTTACTCAATTACATGTTTTATTACTTAACTAATTTTATGAGCTATTAATATACAAGTCTTATTTTATTTCTCATAAACATTGAATATTACTGAATATAAATTGTGGTTCTGTCTGATCCCACATGGTCAGGAGTGGGGAAATACATCATTTTATTCGCCACTGGCGAGCTGATTTTCCGACAGGGCGAGTGAATTTTTAGTTTGTCTTCGGAAACTGAAACTAAAGTGATATACCGAAAACTTTTATTTTTTTATTAGTTAGCTATATTTTCCAAATTACTATGGTGTAAGCATGGTACTATATTCTATATTAAACTTTCCTCTCTTGTATATATTTCTTAATTTTATAGAAAACAAATTATGAAAATGTATTGTAGTAATTGTAATCAACTATTTTTGCAGTTGCGTAAATTTTGTCATAACAATTTTCAACTGTACGTTGCACATTGCTGGCTGGTAAAATTTTCTAGAAATTCCCCACCCCTGCACATGGTGTATGTTAAAAATGTGTATGTCTTCGCCACCTATCCCAACTTCGAGTCGACTCATGTGAAGATTATACCTCTGATTGTTCTGCAATAAAAGTGTTAATTTCCATCATATTTTCTGTTTTTACTTTATTCTCATCTTCACTTCTAGAAAAAACGAGGATCCTGAGTATGAGGGGAGGAGGGGCAATATATATATATTTTTTCTTTTTGAAGTTTATCTATTCTTACTGCTGTAATAATATATTTTGTTCTTCAGAATATCTTTACTTATTTATACACCTTCAGCATACACTTTCAAAATCTTTGAAACCCCAGTGTAAAAACTTTCCTATATGTAACTTTAAATTTCGGCACTAAATTCCCCCCCCCCCCCCCCAAAAAAAAAAAAAAGAAAAGAAAAAAGGAGGGGCATTGTTTCTTCATATATTTTGGGATAGGTGTGGGTGAAAACAAACATTTTCCACTGTTTTGCAATGCCACAAAAGTTGCAAGTTAATATTATATATATATGTGGGAGCATTCTTTTCGCATTTCTCATTTACATTTTTTCTTTTCTTAACGTATAGTATATCAGATTTCTTTAACTTGGTATCTTTTTACTTCTTCTATTTTTGGTGCAATTTTTATGAAGACATTTTTTTGTAACCAGTTTGAAAGTAGAAATTGAAGCTAGAAAAAATCTGAAATCTTGGAGAATCCTGTACAGTTTTAGAAATGCAAACGAGAAATTTGAAAAGAATGTTGTCATAGGTTTAATATTAGCTTGAGTGTGATTGTGTGGCTTGTTCCAACACAATTTTTCATTTTGAAGGCGGAGAAAAAAAAATCAAATTTATCTTCCTGGTGAATTTATCAGTTTATAATATATTGATTTTTCAAATTAAGCTTTTTCTTTGTAAAACTGAAGGATGGATGTAGTTATAATGTTTGACTGTTTTTGCAGTGTGAAATTTGGTTTTTTAAATTATATTTCTTCATATTTAAATAAAATTTTTATGTCTGCACAAACAATTTTATATCTTAAAAATTTAATCCTTATATTTTAAAAATAGGTGGTGATATTAACCAGATGCTTGAAGCAATTCAATTTTTCCTGACATGGAATCTTGATTCAAATTTATATGAAGCTGAAAAATCCTGCATGAATGATCCTGAGTG
>OZ010796.1:166479881-166641893 GCA_963932465.1 Maratus speciosus
ATTGCAGAATAAATGCATTAAAATTTGCCTATAAATAAAGAAAATAAATTTTTGATAAATACTGTTCTCTTTAAGTGTGGCTGTAAATGACCGATTACTACCACTAAACTGTAATAGTATTTCTCAACATATTTAATGACAGAATTTCTGAGATGCAATAAAGCAAACATGTAAAGATGTAATAAAACAAAAATACACTAAAATTTAGATGGGAAAATCAACCATTCTGGGTCAGAGCGCTCTCACTCCTGTTTAAAAAGTCAAAAACACTTGCAATAGAATATTTGCAACAGACGATTTGCATCAACTTTGTCATCATACCTAACACAGACACAGAGTGATCAAGTCCATACAAGTGTTAGCGAAGAGGCAGCACAGCATATGTTAGAGCAGTAGTAGAACACTCGATATTTTGGTGCACGTTCTTCGGTGAAACAGTAAAATATCTGATTTAACCTACTATTGCAATGAATATAGGTGGCTTTGGCGTCTAAAACACAAAGTTATGCTTCATATAAAATAGATGTGACGACATAAAAAATGTCCTAGCATTCCAATATATGCAGAAAGACTTTCTCATACCAATAAATCAAAAAACTCATTTCCGCTTTTTTGGATGTCTTACTGTTGCTCTGACGCGATGATAAATAATTTAAACTAGGGCGTTTATTATGATTTTATAGTAAGCTACTCTCAAAAAAGATAATAAAATCACATTTTATATTTTTTTACCTTCTAATTTCAAAGGATAATTTAGCAGCTTAATAGTCTCTGTCGTCAGGCATGCGACCGAGCATTTATTTTCCCAAATTGGATTCGTCCGTATTTACTTTTATGCATGCGCCAGTTTTAGTAAAAATATCATACCTTTTAAACTATACAAAATACACTTCCAAATTGAAAAAGTACCTTAAACATACCTGCACTCTCAAAAAGCCGTTGCCATCGAAATACTCAAGGCCTGAGGACACGAGATGTGACGTCATCACTAATGGACCGACTTCTCATGAGTGTTGGATCTCACACCGGAAATTTTTGAATAGCAATTTTCTTTTCTTTTATTTGTGGAATATCTATCATCTTATAAAACAATACCAACTATTTAAACTTACTGGTGAGAATTCGGAATCCCTAAATATAAATTCAGCTTGATGCGGAATGTCACAGTGTTGCCTCATCTGGGTGAATTGTTATTGAAGTTTTCCAAATTCTCACCTGTAAGTTTAAATAGTTAGTATTGTTTTATAACATGATACATATTCCATAAATAAAATAAAAGAAAATTGCTATTCAAATTTTTCCGGTGAGAATTCGAACAGTAGTGAAAATTTGGTCGATTAGTGATGACGTCACAACTCGTGTCCTCAGGCCTTGAGTATTTCGATGGCAACGAAAAAGCCCGTCATTTGAACGAATATTTCTGCTGATTATGTTTCGTTAAAACAGGAAAATTTCCGCTTTGATTTTCCCATTTTCTCGGAAATACAGAAATTTTTCCAATCTAACGCAAAAATTACATGAAATCCGTGAATCTTAAGCTGCATATTTGTTAAATAATAGGATTGTTCTGCTAAGTGCACTGGATGCTACTTTTTCGTATTAGACACTAAATTTTTACGTATGTCCTTTTCTTCTAAAATACGAAATATTTGCGAATCTAAGCTCAACATTTTCTGAAATTCTTGACTCAAAATATGGAAATTTCTTCAAATAACGAACAGATCTCTTTCAATCACAGGGAAGTTCCGGCAACGTGTTGCCTGTACTTTTTAGGTGTTTTGACGAAATGTTTTTGAGGGTGTAATAGTTTTACTTATTAAAATAACCTTCTTAGTCATCAAAAGAGATTAAGGATTTTTAAAAATTGTTTATGACAGATAGACCTTCCTAGCTTTAATTAATCTTGTTTGCTTGGTATATAATTTCTGATGTATGTGGGACATTCTGTGAAAAGTCACAATTTTATGTCCCAAGGGTTTTGAAAATATATTTTTAAAATTACAGAAAGAAAAAGTGATTTAAACTATCAATATTAATCATTTATACATATAAACTGTAATTATTTGCTTATTGAAATTGAAATTTGATAAATTTAATGCATTTATTTATGCAAATATCATTCCCTCACTATGTCCCCATTCACATATGTAGGAAAGAAAAAGCTTTCTCTGCCATTGAAGCACGCATATTTATAATTCTTTTTTTCTCAGTTCATTAAACACACTTAAATACATGTTTATCCATTTAATTATATTTATATTTTATATAATGGATGAACTAGGGCACTTTTTAATGATGTCCCTAGCATTTGTCGTCATTCTCTCACATAACTATAAATTTGCCATTATTTACTTAGTAGAAAGCAGCACATGCTTTATCCTTTTAAATTTAATAAAAACTAATGAAATGTTTTTTTATGTTGTGATATTATTAGAAATGTGTTTCAAAAGATATTTAGTAAATGAAAATATACCTAAGACTAATCACTTTTGTATAACATGGTTTTCAGCAGTATTTCGTCATTCCCTCCCAATCATTCCTTCATAATTTTAATATGAGGGAATGATTTAAATTAGGAGGGAATGATCTGAATCCATTTATATATATACTAAACAGTAAAATAAGAAAATCTAAAGCAATAAAATACACATTAAAAAACTCATAAGAGTTTCAATTACCGTAAGTAAAGACAACACATTTTAACTTTTATTATTTTACAGAGAGATGTTAAAAATAAATAATTAATTTGTTTTGTACTAATTCAAATAAACATTAACTCTTCTAAATGTTAATGCTTTATTTTTTCAATTGACATAGAGTAAAAAAAAAAATATTTATTGACAGTGTGACTTCTAATTATAATTTCTTTTCTTTTTTAACCGTTTTAAGGGCGGTGGTATGTTTATGAAACCACTTAATTTTAATTCCCATGCGTTACAATGGCACCAGAGTTTTTATAAACTTTTATGTATTTGACATGAATGTGTAGTATAGTACTTTTCTTATTTACGAATAAATTTGTTCTTAAATTCCGGTGCCAATCATTTATTTGAACCTTTTAGCAATGGGAGTGCTTTGAAATTAAAATATCAAAAGAACTATGAGATACAGTTTGGTTCCTATTCTTTTTGATAAATATAGCAATAAGGTACTTGTAGGCTAAATTTTGAGATTTTTGAGGCAATTTTATTGGGCCGCATTTAAAAAAACAAGAAAAAAAAACAGACACTTTTAAGAGAATGGCCCATGTGAATAAGCGTTACATATTGACCCATGTTCCACAGGATTAAAAAAAAACGAAACTTGCTCTACCGCAGAAGCCATTAGGGGTATCAAAAGACCAGTAATGGCGATTTCACGACACTGCTAGATTAAATACAGCCTTTTTTAACCTTTCAAACGCGGTGGTTCATTTTTGGACCACTTAATTTTAATTTCTAAATGCCACATTGGCACCAGAATTTTGGAATGAAAATTTTCCTTTTATTAAGTGCCTGGACAAATGCTTTTGCTTATTTTGAAATAAATATGTATGCAATTTCTGGTGTCACTAACTTCTTTCAGCATTTTACGAATAGAAGTACCTTGCACCTGAAAGGGTTAAAGAACTATTTAATTAGATGGATTCAATGTTTAGAGACAAGATGTTGATAAATTATTGAAATTTGGTCATATTGAAAAACAAAGAAAAATAAAAAGTTAAAAAGTATTTGTTAATCAGGGTTCGTACGGGTACCGTTATTTTCAAGGCGAAATATAAGTATTTTTTTTATAGAAAAATAAATATAGTTTAAACACGTGAAATTTCGCCTTATTTAAGGAAAGATTTTCTATAAGAAAATACTGGTACCGAAGAACTTCTTAGTCTGGAAATTCAAGGACCCGTACGAATCCTGTTAATGTATTACTTTTATTAATCTGAGTGGGCTTTGAATCTTTTGAAACGTTCGAATAAATAAATTGCATTTTATGCACTTATATAAAGTAAGATAAAATGCAAAATTTTGACTATAAAATTACAGTAATATTTAAAATTTACTTGGGGATATAACCCAGACTTTCCAGTTTATAGAACACAAGTCAAAAATATATTTCTTTATAGAAAATGCTAAAAGAAATTTTACATTTATTATATTTTTTTAGATTGCCAACTAACAACACTAAAAAGCACTTTTATATGAAAAAAAAAAAAACATTTGATAAGAAAATGAAGTTTTAAAATTTATCAAAAGCAGCTCCTTCGCAATAGCCACAAGTCAAGAGTTAGTAGCCAAAGTAATCGCCAAAAATACCCCTACTTACAGCAGCCTTTTTCATTCTGATAATTCCAGTAATTTCATCACGCAGTTCGATTGCATGTTTGTTAAATTTGTGTTTTATTTATATTACATTATTATTTAAATTTTTATTTATGAAATTTAATTTCATTACGGGATATAAGCCGTAATCAAATGCTGAACAGGTGTAAGAGCACTCCGACTCAAATGGGTTACTTTCACCACTAAATTTTAATGGACATTACGCAAGTAACGTCAGACGCCAGAGCTGGCGGTATGTTGATCTGTTATTCCAGCCATTGCACCACCAGAATGCGCAGGCGTAAACATAGCTAGCAGACGACTTTATTCTTGATCCTGGTTGAGTGCATACATTTTAACTGAAAATTAGCAAGCTTAGGGAATTTACTCGCACACAGAACAACATTTCGAATTTATATTACAATGTATTAAGTATTTGCTGTTACAACACAGAATTTTTTTTGCGGTACTTTTAACAAACAAGCATCAATAACTCACAATCCACAGACAGCTATGCTAAATACGCCAGTAAATACCGCCAGCAGGCGAATTTTAGCCTCGACCTCAGGCGCTGCCATCGAAATACTCAAGGCCAGAGGACACGAATTGTGACGTCATCACTAATCGGCCGACTTCTCACTAGTGTTGAAATTCACACCGGAAAACTTTGAATAGCAATTTTATTTTATTTTATGTGGTGGAATATCAGTCGTCTTATAAAATAATAATAACTACTTAAACTTACCGGTGAGAATTTGGAATCCCTAACTAAAAATTGAGCCAGATACGGAATGCCACATTGTTGCCGCATCTGGTTGATTTTGTATTGGAGAATTCCAAATTCTCACCAGTAAGTTTAAATAGTTATTATTATTTTATAAGATGATAAATATCCCACAAATAAAATAAAATTGCTATTCAAAATTTTCCGGTGTGAATTCCAGCACTAGTCATAAGTCGGCCGATTAGTGATGACGTCACAACTCGTGTCCTGTGGCCTTGAGTATTTTGATGGCAGCGCCTCAGGTCGCGTGTATAAGTTCCATAGAATTCTTTTCTTTGTTAAATCTCAGACATTCTGTCATTAAATAAGGCGAGAAATACCATTAAAATTTAGTGGTAGCAAGCGTCATTTGTCAAGCGCTCTCATCCTTGACCATGTATATTGTTTTAAGTGCAAATAGGTTAATCTTTCGTAATCGGGCGGCACGCGATAGGGATATATTTTTAAAAATCATGCTTGAAAAATATGTACAAATAATAAATTATCTGTAGTTATCTGAGATACACGTTTCATACTAATTGCATTTCAAAGCCCATTTTTTCACTATTCGGCGGTAGTCCAGGCAATAGGGAATTTTAACTAGCAAAATTCATGGTAGTTCTGGAAAAAGGCTTACTATATGTTTTTTGGGTCGCTAAATCCGAATTTTTAACTTCCCACCAAAATTTCCCCGGCAACCCCCCATAAATTTTGGTAAAATGCCCTCCAAGGATTTTATTAAAAAAATCAATTTTTCTTGTTGTTTTAGGGGAAAAGTATCTAGAAATTCAGAAAGTAGATAAAATTTGCATCAAATTAGATATATGACATTATGACTTAGGATGAAGGGGATGGGATATCTGCCTCGGAACATGCGCGCGGTGCTGCGTGGACTAAGTTGCGCAATTCCACTTAACCACTCACACGTTTACATTCGCCCTCCCATAACCCTTCCGAACTTTTCTTATAAGGTTTACTTTAATTTTTTTGGGTCGCTGAATCCGAATTTTTAACTTACCCCCAAAATTTTCTCCCCCGAACCCCCCCCCCCCCCAAAATAGTTGTAATTAACTTAAATTTCTTATTGTTTTAGGGGAAAAGCATTACGAAATTCAGAAACTAGACAAAATTTGCAACAAATAGGGTATATGACACTATGACGTAGGATAAACGGGGAGAGAGGTGGCTGCCTCGGAACATTTCCAGCGCGCTTTTCTCAAAAACAAAATTTTTTCCAAAAATTAATTTTTTGGGGGGGTTGTCGGGTGAAATTTTGGTGGGAAGTTACAAATTCGGATTCAGCGACCCAAAATAAATAAAGTTAGTCGAAATCCAGAACTAGTATTAATTTTGCCAGGTAAAATCCCCTATTGCCTGGACTTCATAACTTAGTGCAAGTAGCGCCGCAGTGCATGTTCAGAGTCAGCCCTCCCCCTCCCCGTTCATCGTACGTCATAATGTCATATATCCTATTTGTTGCAAATTTTGTCTAGTTTCTGAATTTCGTAATGCTTTTCTCCTAAAACAATAAGAAATGTAAGTTAAAAACAACTATTTGGGGGGGGGATTTTGAGGGGAAGTTAAAAATTTGGATTCAGCGACCCAAAAAACTTAAAGGAAACCTTATAGAGAAAGTTCGGAGGGGAGATGGGAGGGCGAATGTAAGCGTGTAAGTGGTTAAGTGGAATTGCGCAACTTAGTTCACGCAGCACAGCACGCATGTTCCAAGGCAGATCCCCCTTCCCCTTCATTCTAAGTCATAATGTCATATATCTAATTTGTAACAAATTTTGTCTACTTTCCGAATTTCTAGATACTTTTTCCCTAAAACAATAAAAAAATTGATTTTTTTTAATAAAAACCATTTTTGGGGGGCATTTTACCAAAATTTGGGGGGGGGGGGTGACGGGGGTAATTTTGGTGGGAAGTTAAAAATTCGGATTCAGCGACCCAAAAAACATATAGTAAGCCTTTTCCAGAATTACCATGAATTTTGCTAGGTAGAGCCCCTATACTATTGCCTGGACTACGGTGTAAGAAATGAATTTGTGCGATGTTTAGAAGTTTGACGGCCTGAATGGAGTAAGATAGCCTGATCAGAGATCCATATTAGCCTTATTTACCTCCACCCGGGGTTCTTCCCGACACGCAGGGACTCGCAGCCGGAAACCCAGCCCAGCCAGAAGGGGAAGGCACCTATCTTTTACAAAACATAAAAAAAAAATTCATTCAAGTTAAAATTAATTTACAAACTGTGGCCGAAGCCAGGCTGCTAATTGTCCGAGATAAGGCGCAGTATAATCAGTAATTCTGGAAATTTGCAAACAATTTTAAGGTACCAATCGAAAAAAAAATTACAATTGTAATCCGAGTTCAACAAGTTAAATTCTGTTGCATGCAACAAATATTCTGTGTGTAAAAAGAATTTACAATTTCTGCACACGAACAATTTGACAGTAGATTTGCAATTAACAATTCGCCACTAACAACAGATTGATATTTAAATTTTGCTATAAGTGCTATTGAATGCCAAAAGGTTTAATCTACACAATTTTTGAGCCATTAATTTAGTGGTGCAATAAGTTAATTCACTATTATTTGAATCTGTACAAGTTTAGAAACAATTTTTGAATACTAGTAAATAGACACTATTTATGAATGCGAACATTATGAACACGATTTTTGAGTGCGAACATTGTTAACATAATTTTTGAATACGACTATTATAAAACAATTTTGGAAGTAAATATAAAAATACAATTTTTGAGTGCTAACTTTTTACATTTAGTACATTAAATGCAAATAGTAAATCAAAAATATGCAATGCAAGTATTATGGAATATAAATAATACTTAGAAATAAATTTAAGGAATGCTAAAAATAATTGTTTACTGATAAGTTACAGTAAAAGAAAAAAAAATCGTTTCCCTATGATACTTGTGATGTTTAGAAGTTAAAAAAAATTGCAGTAAAAGCAAAATTTAATGATCTGGCATTTCCACCATCTGTATGAAACCAGCGTTACTCATCAAGATGTTTTCGCTTTATAATTAAATTTGTTCTATTTTTTATTCAAAGTGTATCAAGCAGTTGTTTTATAACAATATAAAAAAAAACCTCACAATAACTCGATAATAAAAGACTTTTTAAAATATTATTGTTAATCAAGCACTAAGCTAATAGAAAACATAATTGGTTCATTCACTTAATGAATAATTTAAGCATTAAGCTGCAGTATCTAAAAGTTCATTATTCACTTAGAATGACTTTGTTTAAAGACTAACATGCATAAAATTCATTATTCTGGTAGAATATTAACTATTGCGTAAATAGTGTCTTCATGAAAACGGATTTAAACGTAATGAACTATTAAAGGAGTCTATGTTAAGGGATATTATCAGATAAATTGTTATTCAATGATTTTGGGAGACTATGTTATAAAGCCCTTAAATTATCATTTGGTAGCAGTACATATTTTTATAAAAATTCAGAAATGTGAATGAACTAAATAAGATTATCTTTCTAAAAATATTTTCGTGAAACTTTTCTTTTTAGGGTTTCGTTCATCTGACGAAACCCTATTCGTCTCGCACCTTTGAATGTCTGTCTCTATGTCCGTCACAGTGCCCGTTCTCAGAAACTATATATGTTGGAGATTTGAAATATTGCATACATATAGCTGAACACCTCGCATCAAACGACAAATCATAAAATTTTGAAAAAGTCGTATATTTAACCTTCTGGGCTCTAACTTGTGTATGTTAAGCTCTTTTAGGGTTTCGTTCATCTGACGAAACCCTATTCGTCTCACTCCTTTGTCTGTCTGTCCGTCACAGAGCCCGTTCTCAGAAACTTTACATGTTGGAGACTTGAAATTTTGGGTACTTATAACTGAACCCCTCACATGAAACGACAAATTCTAAAATCTTGAAAAAGGTCTTAAATTTAACCCGTTGGGCTCCCAAATGTGTATTTTAAACAATTCTTTCTAAGTGAGCCCCTAATTAGGTTGGAGGCATGAAATTCCACATACGTATAGCTGAATACCTGAGACAATAAGACAAATCATAAAATTTTGAAAAAGTTTCATATTTAATCCTTTGGGGTCCAACTTGTGTATTTTAACCAATTTTTTTCTAACAGAGCCCCTAATTAAGTGAGAGACATGGAATTTTGCATCAATATAGTTAAACACATGAGCCCACACAACAACTCATAAAATTTTGAAAAAGTTTTATATTTAATCTTTGGGCTCCAATTTGTGTATTTTCAGCAATCCTTTATAACAGAATTCCTAATTAAATTGGAAGCATGCAATTTTGTATTCTTATAGCTAAACGCCTCAGATCACACGAAAAATAACAAATTTCGAAGAAGTTTTATATTTAACCCTTTGGACTCCAGCTTGCGTATTTTAACCCATTAACCGCTGGTGTTGCGTTGACGCAACAGTCAACATAAATGCTTAGAAAAAATTAGCTACCAAACTAATTTTATATTAATAGTAATTTTTAAGTAGGGAACATTATGGTTAATAATTCAATAGAAAAATATTTTCTTTCAACATTTTATTTTAATTTTATAACAAATTCGAAACTTAAAGCATTTTTAAAGGGAAACTTTCACGCTGTCGTTTTCACAGACGAATTATAGTTAGACAAATGTAAGCTTTAGAGTAAATCTATTTTTAGTCAAGGTCAAAGTACATCAGAACATTCAACGAATCAGTTGCTTTTGTTTTAGTGGGAGCGTAAGAAAAAATAGGTGTTGCGTTTACGCAACGTCAGCAAGAAAGAGGTAGTTCCATTATTCACTCGTGTCGATCGACTCTGGAATTTTTTCGTATTCTGTGCTCATAGAAATGCTTGCAACTAGATATTTTACGTTAGAGGAAGGTCTTCAAAGAATATTTAATAAAGATTCATGTAATGATGACGGGAACAAACTCGTTAATTCACCAGAAATAGGAGAAATTATTGATGAAGGAGAAGGAAATGATAATGTATAAAAAAACGATAATGATATTTTACCATGCGCTACTGCTGACAAAATTAAAGTGTGCGTAAAAAAAAAAGTCTGTACCCTCTAAAAGTAGTACGAATCATACATTAAAAAAAAAAAAAACAATCTGGAGACTTGAAGTGGATAAAGATGGAAATATATATTATGACTCAGCCAAAAAATGAAGAAAAAATAAAACCTTGACAAATGTTGGAAGATATAAATATTATGTTCGAAAAAAAAAACCTTTCACTTAAATTTCAGACATGAAGTTGCATTGTACCTTTTGCAACTCCCTTTGAATGTAGAGAGTTAGCCATAACGAGATCAGCCACAAAAGGGCATAGTAAGTTTCCCATGCAAAAGCCATTACAGAAAGAAGGCGGACATTTAACCCTTTCGGAGGCAAAGTATTTCAATTTCTAAAGTTTTGAAATGAATGAATGACACCGGAATTTACGAACAATTACATAATAAAGAAAAATTACTTTACCAAATTTCTGGTGCCATTGTGGCATTTGGGAAATACAATTAATTGGTTTCATAAATACAAGACTGCCACTGAAAGGGTTAATCGACATGTCCGATGACAGCAGAAGACCACATGGTAAACAATGCCATATCCAGAATGTTTATCGCTGCAGTAAATTTCTGATGTTGTTTTACATCATTAGTGAAGCGAATATTTTGATACTTGGAACTGTTTTCTGGATATGATCAGTAATTTAGAAAGAAAAAAATGTATTAAATTTCAATAATAAATTAATTACCTTTAATGTGATTGTTTGCAGTCTAAATTGTAACAATGCTAATAAAACTTCCAGTACCCAAATATGCAATAAAACCAGGCTGATGCTCAGTTGAACTCGCTAAGCATCAGTACTATTCCGCTGACGTTGCGTGAACGCAACACTTGATTTTTCGTAAGCTAACATAAATTTTGTTATTTCCACTATAAATTAATATTATATATGTTAAAATGAATAACCAATATCATTTGTATAAAAAAAAATTTAAACCCTTATAGTTTTGGCGGTTAATGGGTTAAGCAATTCTTTTTAACAGAGCCCCTAATTGAATTAGGGACTTGAAATTTTGCATACTTATAGCTGAACGCCTCAGATCACACGACAAATAATAAATTTTGAAAAAGTTTTATATTTAACCCTTTGGGCTCCAGATTGTGTATTTTAAGAAATTCTTTCTAACTGAGCCCATAATTAAATTGGAGGTTTGAAATTTTGCATACTCATAGCAGAACACCTGAGGCCAGGCGACAAATCATAAAATCTTGAAAAAGTCTTTGAGCTCCCATATATATATTTAAACGATTCTTTCTAAATGAACCCCATAATTAAGTTAGAGACATGAAATTTTGCATACTTATAGCAGAGCACCTAAGACCACACGACAAATAATAAATTTCGAAAAAGTTTTATATTTAACCCTGTGGACTCCAGCTTGTGTTTTTTTTAATCAATTCTTTTTAAGTGAGCCCCTAATTAAATTGGAGATCTGAAATTTTGCATACTTATAGCTGAACGCGTCAGATCATAAGACAAAATATGATATTTTAAAAAAGTCTCATATTTAACCCTTTGCACTTCAACTTCTGTATTTTAAGCAATTCTTTCTAACTGAGCCCATAATTAGATTGGTGGTTTGAAATTTTGCATACTTATAGCAGAACACCTGAAGCCAGGCGACAATTCATAAAATCTTGAAAAAGTCTTATATTTAACCCTTTGAGCTCCCATATGTATAATTTAAGCAATTCTTTCTAAATGAACCCCATAATTAAGTTGGAGACATGGAATTTTGCATACTTATAACAGAACACCTAAGACCACACGACAAATAATAAATTTCTAAAAACTTTTATAGTTAACCCTGTGGACTCCAGCTTGTGTTTTTTAATCAATTTTTACTAACTGAGCCACTAATTAAATTGGAGACCTGAAATTTTGCATATTTATAGCTAAACGCGTCAGATCATAAGACAAAATATGATATTTTAAAAAAGTCTCATATTTAACCCTTTGGACTTCAACTTCTGTATTTTAAGCAATTCTTTCTAACTGAGCCCATAATTAAATTGGAGGTTTGAAATTTTGCATACTTATAGCAGAACACCTGAGGCCAGGCGACAATTCATAAAATCTTGAAAAATTCTTATATTTAACCCTTTGAGCTCCCATATGTATATTTTAAGCAATTCTTTCTAACTTAGCCGTTAATTAAGGTACAGCGAGGTAGGCTCAGTTGAAGTCTCCGGGGTAGGATTTTCAATTCTTTCCCGAATCCCTCATGTGATATATGATTTGGCCACCCTTTGGCCACTCTTTCATTTTATGCACCATAGCCTTTCATATTTTATTTCCACTTTTTACTCCGAGGATGACTTTCCTATTTTAAGTTTTATGGGTCCAATTTTTTCGACTAATATAAGTGCGAAAATGTTCTAAAACGGAGTTTCGTCGGACACACGTTTGTTTAGAACAGAGTGCACTTCCTAGTTGCGAATTTTGGGGCTAACAGATTTTGCTAAGGGATAGTGTTTTGAAAGAAATATTAAACGAAACCCTCTGTGCGATCTGTGATCACACTTACCCACTTGTTTTCTAACTGAGCCCCTAATTAAGTTGAAGATTTGAAATTTTGCAAAATTATAGCTGAACACCTCACATCAAACGAAAAATCATAAAATTTGCTCCAAATTTGGTATATCGGTTAATTATGTTAAGCAGCTTCCCTGATTATATTTGGAAGTTAATTACTTAAGTATAAAGGGGGAAAGGGGAGCAACCCCCCTTAATTTAAATAAATGGGTTTTTCATGTAGAAATGTTCGATTTGCTCCAAATTTGGTATTCAGGCTTATTATGTTAAGGAGCTGCCTTGATTAGATTTGGAGATTCATTAGTTAAGTATAAAGAGAGGAAAGGGGGTTACCTCCCTTAATTTAGATAAATGGGTTTCTCATGCAGAATTATTCGATTTGCTCCAAATTTGGTATACCGGTTCCTTATGTTAAGGAGCTTGCCCGATTGAATTTGGAAGTTCATTAGTTAAGTATAATAGGAAAAAAGGGGGGGTCTAGTCCCGCCCTTAATTTAGATAAATGGGTTTTCATGCAGAGTTATTCGATTTGTTCTGAAGTTGGTATACCGGTATATTATGAGCATGTAACAACGGTGATAATCGACGGTAATAACAACGTTTACAAACCGAGTTTAGTATGAAATGAAACGTTCTAGTAGCCATACAGAAATAGTTCTATTTAAAACAGTGTTGCCTGTCCGCCACATATCTTTAATTCAGATTGCGGGATTGTTACCTGGTTTTTGAAACACCAGTATTCACGTTATTTAATGACAGATTAACGACGTCAAAATTAAGGCGAATATTTCTATTTCAAAAATATTGTCGCAAACAAGCAATCTGAGTGAAAAGAAACTAGCGGACAAGCAACACTGATTTAGAAAATTCTAAGAAAGTACCTTTTATACACTATATGGCCAAATCTGATCGGTCACTTGTGATTTTTGACGATTTGTTAAATATCTAGAAAAATACACGAGGAACTAACCTGAAACTGCAGGTGTGTAAACAGTATAGTATAGGTCATATATTTTCGCGAGTTTTTTTCCACGAAACCTCATAGGGGACCGTCAACAAATTGAAAAAGAACGAATATCTTTTGGATAACCTTGTCAAAACTAATATAGCAAAAGCATTCAAACTCGAGATTATTAATGGGTGGCTTATTGTAATATACTGTGTTCATTTTTATGAGGATAGCATGTATACTGGTAGAGAAAGTAAGGTCCAAATTTCGCCAAGTTTTTTGCTTATAATTTGCAGAGCTCTTAATATAAAAAAAAAGTTTTTTCAAAAAATATGACAAACATCATTGTACATAATACTCTGCAATCAGAATTTAAAAATAATAAAAATTGGATGAAAATGAGCAGGTTTACTACAAAATGTTTCACTGTGCCTGCGCGAATGGAATCAAAATATAATATACATAATGTATTAGCTAAGTATATAGAGACACATTTGTGAAAGTCTCAAAAGAATAGTTTGAAAATTCTGAAAATTATCGTCGATAGAATAAGCTCGAAATCCGTTGTTCCCAAAAAGTACCAAAAATACGAGGGGTTGTATCAAATATCTGTTGATTAGTGACAAGATAGCGTACACAATATTGCAACGTACTACTATATTTGGATACAACCCCTCATCTTTTTGCTTCCTTTTTGGAACAACGGATTTCGTGTTTATTTTATCGACGATAATTTTCAGAATTTTCAAGTTATGATTTTGAGACTTTCACAAACGTTGCTCTATATACTTAGCTAATACATTATGCGCATTATATTTTGATTGCATTCGCGCGTGCGCAGTGAAACATTTTTTAGTAAACCTGCTCATTTTTCATCCAATGATTATTTTTTTAATTCTAATTGAAGAGTATTGTGTACAATGTTATTTGTCATATTTTCTGAAAAGAACTTTTTTTTTATATTTAGAACTCTGCAAATTATTAGCAAAAAACTTGTCGAAATTTGGGACTGTTTTTATAAAAACCATACTTTCTCTACGGGTATACATGCTATCCTCATATACATGAACACAGTATATTACAATATGCCACTTATTAATAATCTCGAGTTTAAACGCTTTTGATACATTAGTTTTTACAGGGTTATCCAAAAGATATTTGTTCTTTTTCAATTTGTTGTCGGTCTCCTATGGGATTTCGGGAAAAAATCTTCGCGGAAATATATAACCTATACCATACTGTTTACACACCTGCAGTTTAAGGTTAATTCCTCATGTATTTTTCTAGATATTTAACAAAACGTCTAAAATCGCAAGTGACCGGTCAACTTTGGCCATATATTGTATGTCCCATAAAACATTCAAGTTTATGACCACCATAGCTTCTTTTGTCTTACTTTAACCCATTACTCGCTGATGCTGTGTTGCCGCAACGGTAAACATAAGTGCGAATGCTTAAATTAACCATGAAGCTGTCACTATTTTTGAATTAAAAAAATTGCTTTATTTAATACCAGAAATCTTTGACCATTAAATAAAGCGAAGGTTGTCTTCCAAAATTTTTGTTGCCAAACGTTTTTTATCAAAAAAGTTTAAGATACCTATCTTATAGTTTCGGCGGTTAATGGGTTTAGTGTATAGAACATCAGAAAAATAAGATAAGGGCGATATAGTGAGTTGCTTTTTAAAAGTAGATTAATCATTAGGGATTTTACACAATTTTTCATCCAGATGACAGCATCATTTTGAATTTTTACAATATTTTACTGGACTTTTTATACGTGTTGCTCTGAATAGCTGGATACCAAACTATGAAATAGAAATTTTGAATCTTTCGAGCATGCGCAGTTAAAATTTATTTCATACAAATGCTCATATCTCATAAGATATTCATTGTATGCATGTTTTAATTGCAGTAAACTGTTTCTACTGTTAATTTGCAACTTTTCGGAAAGTGGTGTTAAATTTGGTTGAGAACTCTGTGTTTTATAACTAAAAAAATTTGAATTTCTCACAGAAACATTAACGCCTTCATGAATATGCGCGCTATGCGGTAATGAATAGGCGATCACTGTTAAATTTATTGTTAGCCACCTAATTTTTCCAAGGCTAAATCTTCACGGAAAAATATGAAATCAAAAATGTTCTTTAAATCCTCGAAGTTCAAGGACAATTCGTCCGGAATTTTGGTAGATGTTCGACAAATCTTAACTTTTTGAGTTTAAACAGAAACATTTAAACCTTCAAATCTTAACTTTTTGTCAACTTAACTTAACTTCAAATCTTAACTTTTTGAGTTTAAACAGAAACATTTAAAGTTATTAATATTTATGCAGTAAGTATTTCAAAAGGTCTATGTGAAGGTAAATACATATAAAGTTGCACGTAAAGTATTTCATTAATAACCATAAAAGATTCCTACCCTTGGGACCATACGGGGAGTCCGAGCTAAAAGTATCCAAAAGTTACGGCTTATTATTACAGAGCTATCCATTAGAATATAATAGACTGATCCTCTGGGGATTGGAAACCCCTCCGAGATTTTTTTTACGTCTACCATACTATCACAGAGGTGTTATCGCGTTTTTGAATATGACATTTCCTGGAAGTTGAATTGGATGGTGGTACCCAATTGCCTGACCGCCAAAGTCTCTGGTTTTGACTTCATTAGACTTTTTTGCTTGGATATTCATTAAATCCGTTATGTATAAACAAAAAATTACTGTGGATGAGTTGAAGAAGTGTATTATTCAAGCATTTCGTCTAATAACTCCTGATATACTACGAGCACTTGGAGAGAACTGGATTACTGTTTAGATGTTTGTTAATCTACAAAAGACGCACACATCGAAATCTATTGATATTAAAACTTGGTGAGATGTTCTTTCTATATTAATACATGGAAATAATTCCAGAGAGAAACATTCGCCTTGCATACATTATTTCAAATGAAAATCAAATTTCAAAGTAATTGCTTAAGAGGCGCAAAAGCCAACATAGTGAAAAAGATTCTATGCCGGGACTCGAACCCGGGCCATCAGTATAGCGTTCTACCGACTAAACCACATGGAACGATACCCAGCCTGGAAAATTTCTCACTATTATATGTTGGCAAGGCTACAAACGCAGCACAAGATGGAATGTTTATCGTGAGCCACCGACCTGGGGCAAACACGAAACTTAATAAAATCCAGCAACGATAGAAACTATATTAATACATGGAAATAATTCCAGAGAGAAACATTCGCCTTGCATACAATAATTCAAATGAAAATCAAATTTCAAATTGCTGTATTTAATTAAGTTTCGTGTTCGCAAAGGTCGGTGGCTCACTTTAAATATTCCATCTTATGCTGCGTTTGTAGCCTTGCCAACATAGCCTTTCCAACGCACTACATGCGTTTGTAGCCTTGCAACAGAGAAATTTTCCAGGCTGGGTATCGTTCCATGTGGTTTAGTCGGTAGAACGTCAGTGCCTTATACTGATGGCCCGGGTTCGAGTCCCGGCATGGAATCTTTTCACTATGTTGGCCTATTGCGCCTCTTAAGCAATTACTTTGAAATTTTATTTTCATTTGAAATGTTCTTTCTATTTAAATAATTTTTTCTTTAATTCTAGTTGGTAGTTCCGTAAAAATAAGCCCTAAATTTTGTATACTTTTAGCCCGGACACCCAGTATATTGTTACGTAGGGTATAATTTCGATATAAAGCTATATTTTTTAATTATAGCAAAAATGACCTTGTTTGGAGGAAAACAGATTTTAAATGAAAATATCTTATAAATAATGCAAAGAATAAAAAATATAATTTTGCAAGCGACATTGTTTTTTTCTTTTCAGTTTCAAAATAAAATTGCAGAATATTTGAATTTAAAAAAAAAAAAATTAAATAAAAAAGTAACTTAAGTTTACCAATTGAAAGGAAATTAATTTAAAAATAAATTATATTAAGTCACAGATATATATATATATATATATATATATATATATATATATTAGGGTGGTCCTTAAAAAATTGACTTTTAAAATTTCTATGGGGCACCCTTCTATTTTGTTCTATGTATAAAATAAAGACTTCCACAAAAATTTCAAAATTTTAAAACATTTTTTAAGGGTCGTTACCGAGGTTTGAATATTTAAAAAAAAAATTAAAAATTGACATATTTTGTAATCTGATAATAAATTATTAATACAAATCCATAGTCATTGCCAAATTGAGTCATGGTATGATATTAGGCTGTAAAGAATGTCATTTGTTTCAAGTTTCAACATATTTACACAGTCTATTTTCAAAACACAGACAGGAGTATTTCATGTCGACACTCCATTTCACCTCAACTTGGTAGCATTGTGAAAGGTAGAGAATCTGACATTCCGCCTTCAAAAATAGTTCTCCGTTGTTTTTTAATCTTAAATAGCTAAAATGCGTAGGATTTTATAAGATAATGTTTATAAATTATAGGATTTGATTTTTTTTAAATTCGTAAAATGTCGTACTAAATGGCCATATTCGTATCAAAAGCAGAGCACAAAACTTAAAAAAAGAGTTTTCGCAAGCGTTCCTTTGACTGTTCACTGGGATTACAAAATTTTAGAACACCTGAAATTGTAGACAGATTACCCATTAGTGTTTCAGGTAAAGGTACTGACCATTTAACTAGCTGTTCCAAAACTTCAATCAGGAACAGGTGAGGGGTTGAGAACTTGAATTTGACCTTAGAACTTGAATGCACCTCGTAGAGTGTTTAAAATCGTGACTTGATGACGTCATAAACTTTAAATGCTCTACTACTAAAATGCTTGAAAGAAACATCCTTATAAATCCAAAAATGATAATCATAATAACTAACAGTTTATTGTGACGGATTAAACGTCTCATTTCTAATTAAAATATATCTTTGAATTGAAATTTGAATGAAACACCGGGTCATGCAAGAGTCGAGCATCGAAGAGTGTGGAAAATATTATTGCAAATATCTCGACAACTAATTATCCGATCGACTTCATTTTCTATGCAAAATTTATGTTTTTTATTATTTTTTATATTCACTCCTTAAAACTGATTTCGAAAAATTTTATATACCTTTTATCAGAACGAATATTTTGAGAGTCCGAAAAAATAGTTCCGGATAATCGAGGTTAATGAAATTCAATAGGCTTCTTCTGACTCTTACATACTAAATATACACCAAATTTTAAGGTATCTATCTCAAATTGTTCGGGAGATATAGCTTTTACAGACAGACACACAGACAGACGGAAGGCTTTTTTTTTCTTCTAAAAATATGTTTTTCGGAATTTCCATTGTCTGAAGCGTGTAAATCCGTCAATTTTTTTTCAATTAAAGACTTACCCTATGACGTATTACGCTTCTGCTGTTAACGAAACATTGGAGTTGTGGGGATTACAGGCAAGTAAAATGTATGACTTTTGATATAAGCTTTGTTAATACCCGATTATCAGGAGACGCTTGTGCTCTTCTGGATCAGAATATGAACAAAGAAATGATTTGGCTTGCCATCATCACATCCTTGAAATTATGCTTGAGGAAGTTGTTGTTAAGTCTCTCTAAGTTTCAAGCGGAACAGACATACTGTTATTGAAACAATTTAAAATTTCTTGGATGTCTATCGATTATGGCATATTTCAGACTCCCATAGCTGACAATTTAATCAATGAAAAAAAATAACACATAATGCGTCAGAAATTACAGAATTTGCTCAAAATCATTTTAATGATTTTTCCACCAAGGGACGATTACAAGGAACTAATAGAGCTTGCATTCATTTTCTTAGAAGAGTACCCGAAAGAGGCGTTTACATTAGAGCGCCAGGTGGATTGTATGGGGTTCCATGGATGGTGAAGGCCATATACTTGCTCAAGATTTATTTATTTAGAAATCAGTTTAAACTCTCTAAGCAGGAAGAATCTGGCGTTCATCAAGTTTGCTCGTTTGTGGTGAAAATCTACATTCACAGCTGGTATCAGGTCCAATGATTTATTGCTCCTGAAGAACTTGAAAAAAGACGTAAACGTAAAATGAAATCATTTCTTCCTGTGATTTGAAGAAGTTCCTAGAACAATTCTGTACTTCACAGAAGAACTAGTTACTTTTGCATTTTTCGATGACAATGTCTTTTTTGAAAGTAAAAGAAAAATGGTGCATTCTTTTAAAAATGAAGAAAATTATGAACCCTTGAAACGTATACGTACTGATCCTGATGTCATTCTCCAAAATGACTTGCAAGATTTTCTAACAAGCAGCACTCTGAGGTTTTTTTTTTAAATTATAGATTTACCTTCACACTTTTTTGAAATAGACTAATTGGAATGAAAATGAATCTTGCAAGATATGTAAAGCACTAGCGACTTCGGTCAAAGTTGTTAATGATGTAGCCGAAAGTGGGATAGCACTCATGGAGGAATATAATAAACTTCATACAAAAGATAAAGAACAAAAACAGTATTTCAAGGATGTGATGATGGCAATCCAAATCCTTTGTTCATATTATGTTCCAGAATAGGACAAGCTTCTCTTGATAATCCGGTATTAACTAAGGTTATATCAAAACTCATACATTTTACTTGCTCGGTACTCCCCACGACTCCAATATTTCGTTATCAGCAGAAGCTATTGCCTCACCTGCTCCTGATTGAAGTTTTGGAACAACAAGTAACTGGTCAATACCTTTTCCTGAAAAGATAATGAGATACATTATCTTTTCTCATTATCTGAAAAGATAATGGGAATGTCTACATTTTCAGATCCTGAAAGCTGAAATGCCTTCTAAAATTATGAAAACCCAGTGAACAGTCAAAAGAACGCTTGCCGAAAACTCTTTTTTTAAAGTTTGGGCTGTGTTTGCTCGGTTTCTGATACGATTATGTCCATTTAGTACGACATTTTATAGATATCAAATAATCAAGTTCTATAATTTGTAAACATTATTTTATAAATTTTTACGCATTTTAGCTATTAAGATTAAAAAATAACGGAGAACTATTTTTCAAGGCGGGATGTTAGATTCTCTACCTTTCACAATGCTGCCAAGTTGAGATGAAGTAGTGTGTAGACATGAAATACTCCTGTCTGTGTTTTGACAATAGACTGCGTAAATATGTTGAAACTTGAAAGAAATGACAGTCTTTAAAGCCTAATATCATACCATGATTCAATTTGGAAATGACTATGGATTTGTATTAATAATATATTATTAAATTACAAAATATGTCAATTTTTTATTTTTTGTTAAATATTCAAACCTTGGTAGCGACCCTTAAAAAATATTTTGAAATTTTGAAATTTTTGAGGAAGTCTTTATTTTACACACAGAACAAAATAGGAGGGTGCCCCATAGAAAATTTAAAAGTTGATTTTTTAAGGACCACCCTAATATATATAAATATTTGCTAATGGAAAGAATAAAATACACAATTTAACTGCCACAAATGTCTCTTTTCAGTTTCGAAATAAAATTGAAGAATTTGAATTATAAAAATAAAAGTTTAAAAATAAAATTGTAAATGAAGTTAACCAATTGAAAGCAAAATCGTTCTAATACATAAAATATATTAAGTCACAATCAAATATTTTTATATGATAGTAGTTTTTGCACTTACAATTTGGAGGAGTAAATGTTCGAACTTTTGTTTTCTTTACTCCATAAATTCAGTATTATCAGTCTTTTCAGTTTCGAAATAAAATTGAATAATTTGAATTATAAAAATAAATGTTTAAATGTAAAATTGTAAATGAAGTTTACCAATTTAAAGCGAAATCATTTTAATAAATAAAATATATAAAGTTACAATCAGATATTTTTTATATGATAGTAGTTTTCGAACTTACAATTTGGAGGCGAAAGTGTTAGATCTTTTTCTTTTTCTTTACTCCATAAATTCAGTAAATTTCGAGAATAATTAGCGTCTCTTTTCGTCAGGTGAAAAATATTGCACTTATACTAAATGTAGAAATGAATATTTGCTTTTACAACCAATGTAACATGACTCTGCTTACTTTGACTAATACACTCGCTAACTGCTTTATCGATAGTTGTCATTTCTATTGACTCTATGGAGTAAAAAAAGAAATAAAACACATTCGTTTTCTTTTTAAAACATCTATAGAAAGAAAAATTCGGGAAATGTACTGTAATAGAAAGCGCTGTAGAACGTTATAAAATTCATGAGAAAACTCGATTGAAACGTTCTAAGCACGTTTCTGTAAAACTAACGATGAAAATCACAGTTTCTTCACTGTAAAAAAAAAAAAAAAAAAAAAAAAAAAAAAAAATCTGTCAAATTGACAGGAAAAAAACTGTCATTTTTGGCACCAGTTTAAAACCGTTTAATTTACAGAAAAAAACTGTAATTTTTCATTATAAAAGTTTTTTTCTGTAAAAAATACAGATTTTTTTCTGTAAAATATACAATTCTTTTCTGTGCAAATTACAGATTTTTTAGAGTGTTCTAACGTTTTTTGTACTGTATATGCAGGGTATTATGCAGGGTTCTTACATCCCAGGAGATTCACGAGTTTTGAATACTAGATTTTTAGAGAATTAATGGTCGCCATATTTAGGCGCAGAATTTCATCTTTAAATCAGGCAAATAATACTTTACGAAAAATGTGGTATTCATATTCCCTGAGGTGTACGAGCCCTGCATGTGACCGAGATGACCACTTAGATGTTGTTAGAACGATGCTCTCAACCTGTCCATAAGATTTTATTAGTACTTTCAGAGACGTTTTGGTGATATTTGGATATGGTTTATTTTGTCTTAAGCAACATTCTACACATTCAAATATAATACACCCCTTAAAAGTCCAATGGCAACGGCATGATGATGTTATATATTAAAGTTCAGCTAGAAGAAACGAGCTAAGACAATTTTTCATCCAATAATTAGTAAAATAAAAATTAATGCTAATTGAATCAGTTCATATTAAACAGAATCATCGATTATTTACGCATAGGCACTAAAATACTTTCCGCGATAAATCACTGTTTTATGTGCATTCGTAATTATATAAATTCGAAAGAACCTATAGTTGTTATTCTGTCTGTCAGTCTGTCCGCATATAACTGCGCAGAAACTAGTTTAATATATATAATCGTTGCAGAATTTTGTTGATTCATTTGAAATTTTATGAAAATCGAATCAAAACTTCTAAAGATATATAAAAATTTGTCTTCATTCCATTAAATCCAATCATACGTAATTTATTCAATGATATCCTATGACAAGTAATGATTCTAGATTACATCATATTTAAGATGGAGTCATATTATTTCCGTATTACTGAATTTAATATATAATACCATCGTAATAAATTTTGTAATGCATTTTTGCATAAGAGTGCAACGGCTATTGCTCCGAGATCTGAATATTTATAAAACTAGTTACAGTACTAACGAACCTCATTTGCCACATTTGACATAAAATTTCCGAATTGTTTTTGTATTTCGCCCCTGTTTTGCCATAAGAGCGTATAGTACAAATGATTAATTGTTCTGGAGAGCCAAAGCAAAGAATTATTTCCCATGTAATTGCTTTAAGCACCTTTGGGAGTAAAGATTTAATAATTAGGTGTATTTCACATGCAGTTTTTTCCTGCAAAAATTTATGATTGGTAATTAGGGCTCAAGTGGCTCCTTAAGTCTTTAATTTCTTAGGTACTTTTTGGTTAGCCGGGCGCAAGTGTTATACATGCATATTTATATACATACATATATGTAACTACGCATATATATATACATATACATATGTTCGTGTATATATACAATATATGTATATGTAGATATATACAGGGTGTTCCGTTAAAGGGGTCCAATATTAATAGGGGTAATAGAGGAGATCACATGGAGCATAAATCAGTATATAAACCCTGGTCGGATCTCAATAGTTTTCAAGTTACAGCAAATAGAATGAAAATTCGGAAAATTGTAAAAGAACCCTCATTGCTAAACTATCGATAATGCTACATAAAAACGAAGCACATATTTAGAAAGAACAGAAAAAAACCTACAAAATGACATCAATTGTATTAAAATAGCAATATTTATTGACGAGTTACAAGCCCTGAAACAGTGAAAAAAGTACGAAATCCAATATACATCAAAATAGTTAATCGTTAATTCCAAAAAGACAACTCTAGCTACAACAAGGAAAATGTAGTAAAATTTGGTCCATTCCGAAAACTTTCGAAAAAGCTTACAATGAACCATATCGGTTTAATTGTGTGAGAGAAATTAATCAGTTTCTTAGTTACAACTCCGCTTTCTTTGACACTAGCAAAGGTTAAACTCCGCCCATCACGATTGGAAACACCGCCTTTTTAATTACTCTCAACTATACATTTTCGATCATGCTTCTTCTGAGATGCAACATTTTTAATTATTCAAGAGTTGTATGAACCAAAATAACTTTACAATAATAGTCTACATTTTAAAGTGGTCTTTTATTGATATAAAGCTTAAGTTAAATTCTTTAAAATTAAACTGGTGGTGAAAATTCGGAAATAATTAAAAATATTGCGATTTGTAACTATGCAAGAAGTTTCAGTACATGTTTTACATGGACAATTATTGTATGCATATGTGCATCATAATTTATGATAGGAAATAATAATAACAAATAGCATAATAATTTTATTAATTATAAATTTAAAAAAGACACTAAATTTTAAATTAATTCATACAAACTTTGTAATTTACAATTTGAGTACACCACAGTCTGTGACTTACAAAATACTGTGCCAAAAAGTGTTGAAAATAAAAGAAAAATGACAAATAAAGAATTACATTCCACGTACTTTATGACATATGTGAAGCATAGTCTTCTGGCCTGCGCTGCACAGCTCAATGTCGGAAGGCAGACGAACGGACATTATTATAATAGGTGTTCGAAGTTGCGCCCATTAACAGAATCGCACAGCCGACAGCGACGTCGTAAAGATTGGCGAACACGCCGAAAAACTCCGACGGAGTTGGGAATGTCTCCTGCAGCGACAACGATTCGCGCTAGTAAATCCTCCGGTGTATCCACAGGCGTTTCATACACCAGCGATTTAAGGTGTCCCCAAACAAAAAAGTCTAACGGATTGGGGTCTGGAGAGCGTGCAGGCCAAGCAACAGGTCCACTGCGTCCAATCCATTTCCCAGGATATGTTGAATTGAGGTGATTGCGAACACCTATGAAAAAATGTGCCGGTGCGCCATCGTGCATAAACCACATATTGTGGCGCAATGTTGCTGGCACATTTTGCAGTAACTGCGGTAAGATATCCCGTAGGAAAACCAAGTACGTACTGCCATTGAGTACATCTGGGAGTAAATATGGTCCTATGAGATAATCGCCGAGGACACCTGCCCATATGTTCACACTGAAATTTTGTTGTGCGTTCGACGGGAAAACAGTGTGCGGATTTGTATATGACCATGTGTGCATATTGTGCGTGTTTACCACGCCCTCTCTCGTAAATGTTGCTTCATCAGTAAATAAAATATTTTCCAGAAATTGTGGATTATTTTCTGTTACATTAAGCAACCAGCGTACGAATTCTGTCCGCTGAACACAATCTGTTACTGATAACAGTTGTACCCGCTGCACATGAAAGGGGTGCATGTTTTCTGCACGCAGAACACGCCACACACTTTGGTGAGAAACACCGACTTCAGACGCAGCAGCTCGTGTACTCGTGGAGGGGTTATCTTTAAAAATATTCAGTACATCTTCTTCCATTGCAGGTGTTCGTACATGTCGAGGTTTCCCTGCATCAATGCTTGCTGTATTAAACGATCCAGTCTCCCGTAATCGTCTATCGATTTTTATGAAGAGTTTCGAACTTGGGCAACGTCTCCTTGGAAATTGCTCACGGTACATGCGCTGTGCTAGACATGCATTTCCATGAGCTTGCCCGTACATCAGATGCATGTCCGCATATTCTTCGTTAGAGTATTCCGGCATAATTATTATACATCAACTTACTACAATCCCACTTACAACAGCCTCCCTTTAACATAACGCCCACTGATGACTGCTGTTTTATTACACTTTTCTTCCTATACACGTAGAAAATTTGCATAAAAAGTACTTCTTCTTCATCATCCTGAAAGTTCATGGAGGAAACGCAGCAGTCACGGAGTTTGCTTTAAGACAAGGCGAGAGCTGCAAAATATGTCATTCACTTGACCAGACTGAATAATGAAAGGGTATTGATAGAGGTTGATCAGAAATGTATAATTGAAAGATATTAAAACGGGGTGTTTACAATCGTCATGGGCGGAGTTTCGCCCTTTCCGAGCGTGCAACAGTACAGAGTTGTAACTAAGGAACTGCTTGATTTCTCCCATACAATTAAACTGATATGGTTTATTGTCAGCTTCTTCGAAAGCTTTCGGAATGGACCAAATTTTATAACATTTTCCTTGATGTAGGTAGAGTTCAGTGGTGGAAAATTGGCGCAGAGGCGGAGCCTATTAACACCAAAAACAATTTTAAGTTTTCTTCATTCTAAGAAAAACTCAGAAATTTCATCATTAGATAAGCCTAAAAATGCTACTAAAATTTAGTGGTGTCAATAGGCTTCTCCTCTGCGCCAATTTTCCACCACTGAGAGTTGCATTTTTGGAATTAACGATTAACTATTTTGCTAAATATTTGATTTTGTATTTTTTCACTGTTTCAGAGCTTGTAACTCGCCATTAATTCTCAATATTCTAAAACAACTTATGTCATTTCGTAGGATTTTTTCTGCTCTTTCTAAATATGTGCTTCGTTTTTATGTAGCATTATCGATAGTTTGGCAATGAGTTTTTTTTACAAATTTCCGATTTTTTATTCTATTTGCTGTAACTTGAAAATTATTGAGATCCGGCCAGGCATTATATACTGATTTATGCTCCGTGTGATCTCCTCTATTACCCCTATTAATATTGGACCCCTTTAACGGAACACCCTGTATATATTTACATATATGTGTGTATATAAATATGCATGTATAACACTGGCGCCCGGCTAACCGAAAAGTACCATTTCTTACATATAGGGTAATTCTAGGATAGATGGCCATAGAGGAGAGATGGCCAGTCTAAATATTTCAAAAATTATACCATAGATTGCAGCTTAAACTTTGTTCGTAAAAAATAGTTCAACGTGTTCATTCATTGCGACGTGCAGCTGTGTTTTCAATTATAAAAAGAAAATGTAATTTTAGCGTTTATTTAATTTAGTGGTTGGATATTTTTGTTGAGTTAAGTATCTGAATGTTTTGCAGTAGCTATGTTGCATTTTTTGTTTACTATAAGGACTTTTAAGGCACGTATATAATCCAATATTTGCTTTTAAATCTAAAACAAAGACGTACAATGGCGGACTGACTCTTCGGTGGCAATCTGTCCATCAATATTAGGAGAGATGGCCATATCAAATCGAGGAGAGATGGCCCCCTATAATCAATATTATACAGAGTCAGGATTTTAACTAAATATAATTATTTTTAAAATAATTAAATAATTTTTATGTTTATAATTATATTAATTGATACAATTATTTACATTTTAACTAATATAAATATTTTAATAGTAATAGCCAATAGGGCCTAACGATGTATTTTTGTTTCATGAAATATTGAAAAACTTCTGAAACGTTCATTTCAAGTTGAGAAATAAACTTAAAACCGTTAATAATTCTAAAAAAAAAAAAAAAAAAAAAAAAAAAAAAAAAAAAAAAAAAAAAAAACAAACAAACAAATAACAACAAAAAAAAAATGACGCTTCCAGTAGCAAAGAAGATGAAATGCACTTGAAATTATTAGATTCTACAGATGCCGAGAGAATAGAATTGGATGAGGATCACCGTGTTCGTTGTGGAGAAGAATATAATACCATAACCAAAAAGGATTATTGCATTACATTGCATAAGGTGCCTGATGTGGTACCATGACGCGTTTACAAACCATCAAGATCTTTGCCTAAAATGTGGTAAAATTTTGCGAAAAGAGAAGGATTGAAATTATACTTCAAATTTTGTTTATTCACATTTTATTCACTGATTTTCCGTGATATTATTGCATCTTTACAAATTTCTCTGCGTTTTTCATGATTAACTACATGAAATTTGTTAGTTTTTGCTATTTTAACTTCATTTTTTTCTTTCTTGTATTGCATGGCCATTTTTCCTCGGCTTGAAGGAGAGATGGCCATCTGTCATTTTAATTTCAGTTTTGTTTCTCACATTTTCTTCTCGATATTTAATTACTTTTTGTTCAAAATATGATGAGTATATTTATAAGTATTTCAAATATGCATAAATATTTCTTGTATTTGCATTCTAAGAATTTTTATTTCAATCTTTAAAAACTATGGCCATCTATCCTAGAGTTACCCTATGCATAGTACATGTGCCTTATACTTATACACTCCTCAACTGTGCCCTGCCAACATTAATAGAGATACACCCTTAATAGAGATACACCCAACATTAATAGAGATACGCCTTTATTAGATATTATAAAATATTGCTTCCTGACTCTATATAAGCACTTAACACAATTTTGACAAATATGTACCTTACGCCTTTATTGCAAAACAGAGCGATATGCTTTCTGAAAGTCCAAATATAAAACGCATTTAGATATTCTTTGAAAGCGTTTATAATATATTATAGTATATATTATAGTATATAATATATAAGCATTTATAATATACTAGGGGGCTCTGCCCCCTGCAAGCTACGCTCGCCATCCCCCGTTCAGACACCGCAGAATCTAAAAGCACGCTAATTTGATCAGTATTAAAAATATTAAAGAAGATTGTAATATAATGAAAAAAACCTATAGGAATCTCCCTGTAAACGGGTTTCCATTCAATTCCCTTTGATTTCGAAAATTTAAGGCCGAATTAGTTGCTGTTAAGACATCCAATGGTTGTTTTCATGTTTGATTAAAGAAGACTAGTTAAACATTTGGAAGAAAGCTAAAATAAAATGAATTAAGTAAACAGAGTCTTTGCCTCCCGATATTTTTTAACAGCATTATAAAACGATTGACATAATACAATTTACTACAATTTACTGCTTTAACCCCCTTCAAGGGTGGTGGTTCATTTTTGGACCACTTAATTTTAATTCTTAAATGCCACATTAGCACCAGAATATTGGAATGAAAATTTTCCTTTTATTAAGTAAGTGAAAAAAAGCATTTTCGTATTTCGAAATTTGTTTGTAAATTCTGGTGTCATTTACTGATTTCAACATTTTACGAATAGACGTACCTTGCCCCAGAAAGGATTAAACGCATATTAATGTATTTATTATTTTAAAGTTTCCTTTCTCTTTTAATATTCACGTGTAAATACAATTTTCAAGACATAATTTTCAAAATTTTCCTTTTTTTTAACACTTACTCATTTAATAGTAATTTTAAAGTGTTTTTTTCTGTTGTTAATAGTCACGTGTAAATAAATTTTTAATTGTTAGGAAATATTATTTTTTGCACTGTTTTTTTGAATTGAAAACAATCTCTATAATAATAGCCTAAGTCATGTGACTATTATCAACAGTTCCGGGCTGATAACTTCGCTTTTTATATTCCAGGCGGCCATTTTGGTACATTAATGTTAGCCATCCACAGGCGATCAGTCGACAAATATTATTCTATCGCCATCATTTCACTTATGTTATAATAGTCCAAGTCATGTAACTGCTACAAACATTTACAACCCTTCGCTTTTCATAAGAAAGGTTTCCATTTTGATTAAAGAATCAAAGTTATTTTTTTTTAATAAAACTACATAAAAGTTGCCATGATCGCAAAGAATTCTTCGTACTTTTACGTTAGCCGGGTGCAAATCTTGCCAATAGTTTTTTTTTAACTCATCAGTTGGCATTTTTTAATTTTTCGAGTGGTAAATTAAAAAGGTACTACTTGGTTATCCCATCGCCCAAAAATCTATCGCCAGACTATAAGATTAAATGCCAATAATGGTTGATCGTAAATGTCACATTCAGTTTACTGTAAGGAATTTCCACGTGTTTACGCCATCAAGTGATTTTTATTTCGACGTTTTCTTTTTCTTTTTATTAATGTTATACTAATTTATTTGTTCTTTCGTTATTTAAAATAAAAATTACGTCAATTTGTATAATTTGGTGAGTGGTTTGACGATTTATATAATTTGGCGAAATTGTTCGACAGGATAACTAAGTGGTACCATTAAAACACTGGTTTGAATTTGAAATTAAATGTCAGGATTTGTTGCATTATTTAATCGGATTTGGCGTGATTTTTTTTTTCGACAATTTGGCGAAAACCTCGTTTTCGAATACCAGTTACATATGTATTTTTAAGTTATTTTCTATTATTTTTAAAATGAAATTACAATAAATAAAAAAAAAGTAATTAATAGCTACAGAACAAAATAATTTATAAAATTTTTTTTAAATAAAAAGAAAATAAATGTAAATAAACATTTATTAATAAATAAGCAACTATAGCCGAGTTACCATGTCAGGCATGACGCCATTTTTGCGCCATTTAGGTATCCCGGTGCGAATATGACATCTGCGCCTAATATTTTGCTTTTCGTTTCGTTTAAAAAAAAGAAAGAAGTGAAAGCCATTAATTTTAAACGTTTCAGTTTTAAATGAAAGTTTTGTATTAAATAAAATGATAAAATAATTAAAAAAATGCTTTGTTCTTAGCGTACATTTAAGGGAGGCCAAACTGGTCGTCAAATTAGATTAAAACAATAACTTTTACTAAAATATGAAAAAAAAAATCTGTTATGATTAAAATTTGAGTTGCCATCATTAGAAAAAAGTATTCAAAATTAGAAAAAAAATTAATATTTCGAAAATTAATTCGAATTTAAAAAGTCTAATACCAGTTTTAAGATCTGCGGATCAATACCGATTTTTGGTGTTAATTTCATCGCAAAGTATTCCATATTTTAGGAGAAATCGCCGCAAACCATAATCAGTTGTTTAATCAGTCGTTTCATAAAATCGTTACATTTCAGTCGTTTCATATATCCGTTTCATAAATTCGTTTTATTAGGATTTTATATATATAGGACAGATATAACGTTTATTATAATATATAATTGTTTAGTCATGATGCAATTTGTAAAAAGTTATAAATAAAAGCACATTTATTTCGTTTTTTTCTCCATTAGCATAAGCATAAGCATAGTCGAAAATGTTGAAAACAAATTTTCTTTCCATTCTGATTATTGGTTGCCACATTATGAGATACAACATCCATATATTAGATTAAAATTGAAAGTCTTCTTCCAGTCATTTCGCGTTTGCTAATTTTTTTGCAAGCAACTTATTATTTATTGCTTTAAACTTAAGCATTTTTACTCCGTAGAAAAGAAATACATTCTTATTTTAATAGTAATAATAAATAATAATATAGTTTCATCCTATGTTCGAAGAGTTTTTTTTTTCTCAGTATTGAAAAATGTTGCTTGGGTGAGTGTTTTTAAAACCTTCACGGATGAATAATCTTTAAATGCATTGAAAACATATTCTGCGCTTAAAATAGATTTTAAATGGGTTATTAAGAACAAATAAGGATTAATTTTTAAAGATCTTATATTTTGTACGAAATTACTAAACTATACTGATATATAGTGTGTCCACGTATAACCTGGCCGACCTTTATTTTCGCAAACGTTGGTTCTAGAAGCATACTTCCAATTACAAAAATGGTCAAAATTAGGTTTAGGGTTAAGATTAAAAAAAGTTTGAAGCAAAAAAACAATTTAGTGAAGAATTACAGAATCTAATTTTTTATACGGTCCCCCGGTCCTATAAGTTATATTTAGTAAAATTTCCCTGTTACACTGGCAAATAAGGCAAAAAAAGTCCCGTGTTATTCTACGATTAAAATTGACCGAGTAATAGCTGTTTAAATTTGGAGTATATTTTTTGCTGCATATTAGGGGTCATTCACAAATTTAGTAGAAATATAATTTCGTCAGATATAATCTATTTTATAGTATCAGATTTTTCCCTATTTTTCAACCTTGAAATTTACGATTTGCCAAAAATCTTGACATGATGGTTAAAAGTGAAGGTAATTTTTTGATTCAGCGTTAAAAAATACATAAAATGTAATTATAAAAGTTAAAAAGCACAACCATCGCAGGTTTATGTTATCTAATCTAAAACTCATTCTTAAATTTCTTTACGGTAATCTATCCGAATTTTTTTGTGTTATCCTGTAATATAAGTATCTATAGTATAAGATGGTAAGTGTTGAAAATCATAATAATACTGCATTGTTATTGGATCTAAGTCAGGTTGTAAAATTTAACTTCGATCGGACATTTGAAAGTAAGTTAAAGTTCGAGTACAAATTTTAAACGGAAAAGAGGATCATTGCAAGTTAAATAAAAGCTTATGAAAACAATTTAATTTTAGTTAAGATAAATCATAGCCTCTTATCCTTATAAAGTAAAACATATGTTAAAATACAATTATTTTAACTTATCTGAAACTTAACTAATAAAAGTTAATCGTAATATTTCTACGATTTCTTTCAAAACGCATATACCTTGAAATAAGTTTCAGTACTTTATACACGACCCCTGAAAGCATGGTAGAAATCATCTGTTTTGATGTGCAAAAAAGTGGTAAAGTCATGCATTTCAAAGTTTCATAACTCGGTCAATTTTAATGTTAGATGAATGGGACTTTTTTGTCTTACTTGTCAGTGTCACAGTAAATTTTTAGTAAATATCACTTATAGGACCGGGTGACCATATAAAAATTTTAATTTTGTAATTTTTTAATAAATGTTTTTCTTGACCCAAATCGCTTTAAAAATAATTCTTTACCTCATTTAAACTATTTTTGTAATTGGAAAATGCATCTAAGACCAACGGTTGCGAAAATAAAGGTCGGTCAGGTTATACGTGGACACACTGTATAACGTAACTGAGAAATTAATATTAACAGCAATTAAAGAGGTTAATTTTTTATAATTTGAAAATCGGAGAACATGTGCAGGGTTGAGACAGTGTCCGGTTTTTTGCACATCAATATTATCTTAGAAAATTGTTTGTTCTTTTAAATCTCTCAAATGTGGCAATTAAATAAAAGAACATTCTCTGTATTAAAATACCGGTATTCAAAAAGCCGGAGACTTGGCAGCGCTGATCGTGCGGCCAAGTTTTAGCTTTGATTTAATAGCAGAAATTTTCTTAAGGTTTTCTCGGTGTTATTATATGACGGAGAAAATATGTCGTAAGTGCGATGCGGATCAGATGAAGGAAGCTATATAAAAAATTCCGACATTCTGAAATGACAATAAGGGAAGCTAGTGAAAGCTATTCCGTACTCAAAAATATTGTGTACTCGGTGCCTCAAAACCTCTTGTCTCAAATCCCATAGATGATTCTTCAACATAGCAATATATGAAAATAAAGAGAAAAAGCAATTAAAAGATGTCTTAGTGGTAGGCCGAATCAGCCACGAGACTTTCCATAAGAAAAACGGATTTTATGGGACATTTCCCAAATACCTCAACTATGAAGGTCATAACACGACAAAGTCGTGGAGAAAAAAAGGCAATTTAACCTCATATCCGTTTGAAACTCAACTTAAGAAGAAGAAAAGACAGAAATAAGAGAAAGAACAATTCGCAGAAGCAAAGATACAGGTGAGGGAAGGTGAGGGAAGAAAATCGCATTAAAGCAATGAAAAGAAAACTTAAATTTGAAAAAGAAGTTGAAAGAAGTGAAAAGGACAAATGGAAAATGCACAAAAATTTTAGTAATAATAAGTTGTTTCTGAATCCAAAAAGTATGTTTTATTCAAGCACAAGACCATGTCCGATACAACCCTCTAGGGAAGAGAAAGTCAAAATGTAAGGTTTTAAAAAAACTAAAGAAAGCCCATTAAAAATAATTCGAAAGGAAATGAGTTTTCTGAAGTGTGGTTGCTATGCATGTTAAGTGCTTTCCTTAGAGTAGTAAATATTAAAATTTAACCATATACTTAAAAAATTTTCGAAATAGCTTAAGCGTCCGATATTACAGAACTTTCCGCTACTCGTGTTTTTTTTTTTTTTTAACACCCCAGATTATTTATATTAAAACGGTTCTACTGAAAGAGCAAATCCAAGTTTATGTCATACTTTTTTTTACTAATATTTTATATATTATTTTTCTCATTTAAAAGTGAAAAAAATTAAAATTTAATTAATTTTGAAATACATAAAAATACGTATCATTAGTCATTTATAAAAGACTAAACAGCAGTATGTTTAGTCAAACTGTACACAGAAAATCTCTTTAAATAATATGCTAGTCTCATAAAAGTTAAATTTTGTAAATTTCAGCGAATTAGTGAATCCATTAAATAATGGAATACCTACAACATTACATACGAATATAAGCTTAAGAAATTAAATAAACCAGTTTCCTATAATTAGGCTCATATTTTTCATTCAGTTTTCCTGCTCATTTAACAACTGAGTTGATGAGTTTCTACAAATCTCTGTGGGGAATGCAGAATTGTTAACAGAGTTCTTCTACTTAAAATTATTTATACAAAAGCTAAATGTTTCTGAGTATATACGTCTGAGAATTTGTTTTGCTAAGTATGATAAGAATAATTTTTGGTTAATTGGGATCATCCTGTACTATTCGAATTAATTACTTTTAAAATGTTATTTATTCTTTAAAAGATCTTTATAAGACTACCATTGAAAAATAAAGCAGATATAAATGAATTATTTTAAAGGATACCCTAGTGGAAATCCAATATTTGTTATAGCGGGACTCCATGTTTTGAGAATATAGAATTCATCAGAAATATTTCAAGTGAAATACCAAATTTAGTCAAATATTTTCTTTACATTGAATTTAATTCCAATAAAGCACTAATATTTGAGGAATATTGGCTAATGAATAAAATAATGATTATAATAAATATTGGCAATGAAATAGCAAAATATGTCTTGCAAAGACTACTACAGTAATTGAAATGTATAAACACTTGGACGTAGGGTATTATTCTCATGCCGATACCGAGTATTATAGCAATATTTTTTTTTAAGTATCTTCATATGAAATACGTATTCAGCAAATATTTATGATCGAAGAGAGATTTTTTTTTTCCAGCAAAATACCAAATTTAGTTAAATATTTTCTTTTTATTAAATTAAATTCCAATAAAACACTAATATTTGAGGAATATTGGCTAATGAATATAATATGATTATAATAAATATTGGCAATGAAATAGAAAAATATGTCTTGTAAAGACTATTGCAGTAATTGAAAGGTAAACACCTGGACGTAGGGCATTATTTTCATGTTGATACGAGTATTATAGCAATTTTTTTCTTTTAAGTATCTTCATATGAAATACGTATTCAGAAAATATTTATGATCGAAGAGAGATATTTTTTCAAGTAAATTAATGAAAATATTAAAGGCGTTCTCACGTTTTTGTTGCTGAAAAACATGAATGCTTCTGGCACACTTACAAGACTATTTGAATTCAAACAGCAGTGCAATTTTCATGCTTTTTCACTCGAGGGCTAACATATGAAAAATAACTACTCATGTGTGATCGTTACTTGATGACCACTCTTACGTGATGCTTGAGTTTCCACAATTCTTTCCACAATATGTGTACAGATTTGTAGTAATCATTTGCTCCGTAAGACATACATACGAGACTATTTGCTGTATTTACTTTTGCTGTATTGTTTCACACTTGCTCTGCTATTCTTTACTATAAAAATAATAAAAAATGATGAGATGTCAAATAATTAGGTGTGAATAAGATGTTAATTAGAAAATTAAGCAAATTTTTGTGCCTTTTTTGGGTAAAATTTAGAGTAAGAAGGGAAATGACTTCTGTAAGAAGAACATAGCATTTAGTGAATCATATAAGCATATAAAAACTTTCTTTTGCTTAAGTAAGGTGTCACACAAAATACACATATAAACAACTTGAAATGTTTCAGTTTCATTAGAGATAAAAACCATTATCATAAAAAGTCATCATCGATCATGAACAATGACACCGGACAATGAAATATATACAGCATACAACAGGGGATACCGGGGCTAGTAGGCGCAGTTTTTAGTTTTTGATTTTTATAATTTTTTTATTTACGTTTTTAACAAACCTTAACTGCACTTTTAAAGAACAGACATTTGGCTATAAATACCCGGAGTTTTGAGTTTGTAGCTTTTGTAGTTTATGTTTAGCGGAAGCCTAAAGTAAAAGGAAAATTGTGCGCCAACCTACCCCGTCACGGGGCAAGTTGCCTATACCTATGTGGTAAGTTGGCACACGTTTTATGAAAACTTAAATGAAGCTCAAATAAGACACGCAGTTAAGAGAAATCAATTTCATTATTACCAGTAAGTTTAGACTAAGGCGTTATAGCTGTACAATGTAAATTTTAAATTATACAGACATAAAAATAATGAATAAAACATTAACATTGAGTAACTTCTATCCTACTCTAAATCATCACCAGAGTTACAGTTGCCAGAAATAAAAAATCGAGTGTCTCCGTTTGGGCAAGCCACGTGTGCTCAAAATCTTGCATTGCAACCACTTTTCTCGTTGTTTGCTGATTTTCAAGCTACCAGTGCACACCAAACACCGAGCCAACTTACCCCGTGTTCAATGCGCCTACTTGTCCCAAAATAAATTTCTTCACAAAAGGGACACGTAATACTCTAAGCATAAATAATCCAAATAAATCACATATGATGTAGATACAGTTAATCATACACTAAGAAAAACTGCTCAAGTTAAATCGCAATTATTAAGATATGTATTTGAAATTAGATAAAAAAAATGAAGCAACAAAAAATTACTCATGAGTGCAAAAAACAGAAAAATCGTAAATGTCCACTGCACGTAGGTAACGATGCAAAACTACATTGAGGATTGTAAAAAGCAATAAGAAAGATACTCTGTGACTGGTTGCGCAATCTATCCACAAAGAGACGATTTATGAGGACTTCGCCTATTTACCCCTGTAGCCAACTAGCCCCGGTCTCCCCTACACATAAATCCCCCTATACATACCCCTACACCTACCTTCTATTGTCAATCACGAAAAGAAATAAAGATTTTTTAAATAAACCTTTTCCTTTGTTATTCCAACTTTATGGTTGGAATTACTAAATAAATATTTCAAAAAAACTTGAAAGTGAAAGCGACGTATGTAAACAATCTTAAATCATTATCTTTATTTCTTTTCATAATTGGCAATGCTTCTATGTTGCATATATTTCATTGTTCTTTGTCATTCGTCTTGATCGATGATGATTTTTTTATGGTAATGGTCTTTATCTCTAATGGAACCGAAATATGTCAAGTTGTTTATTTGTTTATATGTATTTTTATGTAACACCTTACATAAGTAAAAGAAAGTTTTTATATTCTTAAAGGTTTATGTAAAGGTGATTTCCTATTTTTAAATTTAAAGATTTAAAAAAACATTTTAAACATAATTTAGTGGACCAATAATTAAGATATAGCAAAATATATAAAAGGATCAACAGCTCTTTTTAACAGTTTTACAACAGTTATAACGATGGAATTTTATATTCTTTTAGTTATTAAATTACTTAACAATTTAGTGCGCAGCTTTGCATATATTCAAAGAACCCTTTTTCTCCTTTAATAGATTTTTTTTTTATTCGCATATACCTAATTCACACCAGAAAATTAAAATAGCAATATTTGATTTAATTAAAAAACAGACATTACGTATTTAAATAAAGCGAAATTAACCATTGAAACTTTCTGGTGTAAAGTGAACTACGTAATTTCTAGAACGTATTCTATTATGGGAATTAAAGGGTTAAAGTTTAAGTTTTATAAAATAAATAATTATATAAAATAAAGTATTTGGAGACATACTCATTAAAGTATTTACTAATTTGCATTATTTTAGCGTAAAACAGCGACACGACAGTACTTTTTACTTGTATTGCAGATGTGCAGCAGAATAAAATGTTGGCGTATTATATAAAAAACGTATCTCTGATTTTTTTCATTATTTTTCCTGTGTAATAAATCGTTCAGAGAATCATATATAATTCTTTCGAAACAAAATAAAAAATCGCGCATTTAAGGAGATATGTTTTCCAAATTTGGAATCTCACATTATTCATACACTTTCAGACAAGCTCGTAATATGTTTGCATTATTAAGAATTTTGAACTCCTAGTTTCAGCTACAGACAGATAAATTAAGAAATTCTTTTATTTTGAAAAAAAAAATGATTTTTACTGCTTTAACTAATTAATTAACCCCCTCCGAAAACAAAAGAATCTTAATATGAAACCTGAACTTACTGTAGGTTTATTTTAAGACACAAATTTTTAGGCACTCATTTCCATAAATTAAAAGCATAAAATGTTTGCTTTAGCAACAATTTCAAACTTCCAATCTTAGCAACGTACTTGTGTGCTTAGAAATTTGTGTAAAATATGGAAAGATGGCCGCCAAGCCTATCATGCATAATTTAAAAAAAAATTTATTTTCAGAAACACGTTATGATGTATTTAGTAAAGGAGAAAAGGCTTTTTATGAACGCATACTTAGGTACTTGACTTACATAGGGTAAATTTTTAATAAAAAATGTTAAATAAGTACCATAATATAAGCTTGGAAATTTGATATCACACTATTTTTTAGCCACAACTTTCACCTTTTTTTCTTTTCTTTTCTTTTTTTCTTTTCTTTTTTTTTTTTTTTTGCTTGGCTTTTTTTACTTTTGAAAAGTTGTTTTTTTTTAGATACAATTTACATAAAATAATTTTAGAAGAAAAACTTGTTTTTTCGTGCTCCTTGCATGTATTTCAGCTCCCTGAACTCAGTGAACATTTTTGGTAAAAAGTAACTTGTACATAAACATTAATATATATAATGAAAGAAAAAGTAATTATCTTTAGACGAATGATAACTGACACTTTTAGATAAATAAGAAATATAGTTGTACACTTTCAGATGGAAAAGTAACTACTCATTTTTGGCTTTAATACAGATGAAGTTGTGTCAGCTTTCGTTTAAGTTTACCCTTTTTGTTTCAAGGACTGGAATTTCAAAAACGACGTGTTTAAGTATTAAAAGTATCATTTTATATATGATGGTCTTGGCAGTAAATAATGGTAAGTGCCAAAATTATAAAATTATTTTTTTTATATACTACAGAATTTCGTACATTTACTACAGAAATTAGTAAAAAGTTCCACATTCTCTCACAAGATCGCAGTACTATCTCGGGTTACTCTTAGCGCTATTTGTATCTAAATACATATAAATAAAAGCTTTTTCTTAATATCTGCAAAAGTGACAAACGTCGCTTATCATTATTTACTGCCGAGCCCCTTATGTGTAAATATGTTAAAAAAATATAAATAACAAGAGTTGTTGAGCAAAATACAATTAAAAGTACTTACAAAAATTAGATATTTTCTTCATGAAATACCAATTTTCGGGCATAAAACATACATATATATACAGAATTTGGGTTTATCTATGCACAAAATATTCTGGTTGCTACCACAGATTCTTAACTTCACTTATAGGTCTGAATAAATATTGACGCAATGTCCTCTATATTTTACCTAAAAGAAGTCAATTATTTTCTCTTTAGGCAACTATGCAGCGTTATTTCGCTTTTGACTAAAGGTGTCATCTATCATTTATTCAAGGCGAATTTCTTTGCCTTTTATTCCGTAGCTTATAATATATTAAAATGCTTAACGTGCGTTCTTAGTAATTTGGGGTTGAAAATAAGTTCAACAATTTTGTAAATGTTTCTTGAATTTGTAATTGCTCCTATTTTTCTTGAAAATCTTATGTTGTTAATCTTTGCCTTCGTAAGGTTGAATTCCGTATGATTTCAACAATGTAAGAAACTTTTGTAGAAATTCATAAAATTTTGATTTAATCAAACTAGCAGCATAGTGAAATCTGGACTCTTCTTGTTAGAATTTGCATTATATTCCAAGTGCATTAATTCTAATTATTTTAATATATTAGGTTGAGCAAGAAGTTCTGGGAAAAGTTTAATCCAATAGTTACCAGACTTTGTATCGTATATAGGAGTACTAATGGTATATTTATAGGAGTTCAGGAATTTTGGCTCCAAAATGCCTGTTGAATGGTATGATTTGCGTGTATTGATCCGGCATTATTGGAGAAAAGGTCTAACGATTCTGAAATCCATTGGTGAGTTTGCGCAGTTGGACGGCGTTGAAATTCCACCACACCCCGCCTACAGTCCAGAAGTGGCTCCATCCGATTATGGCCTCTTTCGATCAATGCAACACCTTTTTCAAGGACCGTCAATTTGAATCCTTTAATGAAGATGGAGAATCATGTCAAGAGATTTTCAATTCCAAGGAACCGCCATGGTACTTCCAGCAAATTTCTTTTCTGACAGAACGATGGAAGAAAGTCATGGACTATGATGATCTCTACTTTGAAGAATAGTCCTTGTTGTTTTTGTTGTTAATTTCCGCATACAAACGCAACTTTCACAAATTTCCCAGAACTTTTTGCTCAACCTTGTAGTTGCAAAAGATTGGTAATCGATTTATTATATTTGATTTCACTTGATTTCCTAAGAGGGACTGCTCAGATAAGGAAACCAAGAGTCTATAGAGCATGGTGTTCTTCTCGGTTCACTTTATTGAAGTTAAAAAAAAAAGCATTTTTCAGCCAGAGCTGATGCCGCCAGAAGACTCGACAGTGGGCGGTATTTCCATATATGTTTGTGAAAAAAGTTCTGGACCTACGGCAGGCCCTGCCAGGGAAATCCCAATCGCAGCAAAGGACAGGGACTGACTAAGGCTTTACAGGAGTGCGCGGGCAATCACTGCTGGAAAAGAGATTTCTCACGTCCCACTGGGCAGCGAGGGGTATCAGTAGGTGATGGGAACTTCTGGGTGCGCCCGGATAAACCCCCTTGCATGAAAGTGGAGCTCTCAGGTTCCCGACAGGTGACGGAGATTAGAAGAGTGAGTTGACAGACGCGTTCCCTAGGTTAAATTAGAGAAGTATGTTAAGTGTTCCTCTATGTTTTTGAGTTTCATCTTAAGAATTGGGCGAGTGAGGATGTTAGTAAGCCATTTTCTAGAATGGTTTTGAATGAATCTGAGATGACACTGGCTTGTTGGTTGCAGTGAGAATATGGGTGTGACGCTGTGTATGGGAAAGAAGCACAATGGAATTTGTATAGTTACTGGCGAAAGAGACCATGACCAGTAAGTAAAGCTGTAGTGTGGGGAATGATGTAGAATAGTGTGTAGGATACTTTTAGAATTAGATTATAAGTGTGTCGGTCTTTTTTTAAATTGGTCAAATATGTTTGCCAGTTATTAAGAAAATTTATTTTTTAAGAATGTTGTTTGATGTAGCTAGGTGGAGGAAGAAAATATAGTATGCTAAAAAAAGACATATTCAATTTTAGGATTCGTAGATTTTTAGCAACAAATTTTAATAAAATTTTTCGCCTTATTTAACCGCAGAAAAATATTACAAATTCTGTAAATAAACGTGGTGATTACGAATTTTGCAATTTAAATGAAAAACATAAAATTTGTTATCTTAAATTACGGTGGACGATTCCTTGGATATTCCAAGGAATGAGCGAATCTTGCAGTTCAAATTATTGTAACGTATTTTTTTTTGTTAGCACAAACTTTCTTTCGAATTATGAAATAGAAATACCGTAAAGTTTTATACAATTAACGTCTGTATTAAAACCAATACCCCTTCTGGACCAGGCGCTGCTGATATCATGAAGCATCTGAATCGCAAAATTCGACCTACCAACTTCTCTTCACTTGCAAGGTTTGTTCATAACCGCGGTCTTCCCGAACGTTGCTTATGAATGTATGAACCATCCCATTTACCACAAACTTAATTCCAATTCTAGCGATTGTAAATAGAGTAAAGATATATGTTTGAAATTCTCTCCTAAACTGTCTCGGCACTTCAGATGCGTTTTCGAACTTCAAGGAACATTTTAGGATAATTTTTCTTTGTACAAATCGTAGTCTATTTTAATAAATTATTTCCAGTTAGCTAAACAAGAAAAAATAATAAAATAACAAAAATAACTCTTATTATTAAATAAATTGTGTACATGTTTTTCAAGACATCCTATGTATTTCATTCACTTTCAATTTTCTGTTGAATTGTTTCTTATTGTATTATTTATTTCGTCTGGAATAAATTTGAAGGCATAGGGAACAAATGAATAACCAAATAGATATTTCCCAAAAGACTGAAATCTTTGAATACTATATTTAAAATTATCTTCAACGGACGTAATGAATTTTACAGGAAAATAAATACGGCTCATTGTGTTGAAATTAAATAAAGTAACACCTGAAGGTCAGAGCTTTAAATATGGAAAGATGAATATCATATCATTCTAGCATAAAAAATAAAATATATTTATACAAAACAAATAGGTGTTGCTATCCAACGCACAATTTATTCACAAGTTTAACATAAAACTCTACGTTTCGGTTTAATCTTTAAAACCTTCATCATGAGAAAAATTTTCTAAAATATAAATCGACAACAAGCTCTTTACATGCTACATTTTGAAAACAATTCAAAATACAAATCAGTCTAACGGAAACCTCTTACTCCCAAATAAACAGAGTAAGAGGTTTCCGTTAGACTGATTTGTATTTTGAATTGTTTTCAAAATGTAGCATGTAAAGAGTTTGTTGTCGATTTATATTTTAGAAAATTTTTCTCCTGATAAAGGTTTTAAAGATTAAACCGAAACGTAGAGTTTTATGTTAAACTTGTGAATAAATTGTACGTTGGATAGCAACACCTATTTGTTTTGTATCGATATTACAACGTAAAGTACTTTATTATTATTATAAAATATATTTAGTTTTTTTTTTTAGTTACTAAAAATTATTATTAATTTTCAAACGTAAATAAGTTTAAAAAATTCAAATAGTTAAAAAAAAAACAGATTTGTATTTGAGTTTTTATGCTTGTAGATCTTTTAAAAAATTATGTTTTTAACTTATAATTAAATCATTGGGAATATTTAGTATTATGCAGTATTTAAATTGGCAAAAGTGTATTATAAAAAATTCCGGAAAAAGGGAGAAAGTAATTTATCAGGATAATTCGTATTTTAGCGGTGTTGACTTAAGTAGGATACTTTTAAAAAAAAGTTTCATTGGAATTAGAACTAACTAAGTAGTTTAAAACTGATTTTTTGAGGCAGAGTATTTAAATGGGTGTTAAAATAATCGGAAATAAACAATTATAGAAGAAATACGCTATTTAGATTTACAGAGACAATTTATAATTGTAACTTGAGGTAGATTCTCGTCAGCGTGAAAATGAATCATAACCACAAATTTAACAATAAAGAATAATTTAATTTGTAAATCTGGATCAGCAGTAAAGCATAAAATTTAATGAGATGACGTTAACTCAAATAGTACAATGGATTAAGAAGAACGAAAATCTTTCTTTCCCAATTTGCTAAATTAGAAACTAACTAAAAGTTTAGCCTTAAAAAAATACACTTGGACTAGAAATGACTCCACATTAAAAAAGTTCTTTTACTAGAAAAAAAAGTTCACCGAAATGAGCATTTAGACTCTAAATGAGATTCTTCTCGATCGATTTCGATACTTATTTCATTTGAAAAACAAAAAATTACCGACTTAACTTACTGTCGAAGCAGAGCAGGCTCTTCAAAACTATCGGAAAAACTCGCTCTTAAACACCGCTGCTGTATTCAGCACGAGAAATTAATTTACCATCACTGCAGCAATTTCGCAAGACTCGTTCCAAATCTCCTTATTATTGTAAAATTTCCTTCCCTTTACAATCACAATAACCTACTTAACATAACTTGGCAAAATGCAAGGGACAATAAGATTTTCGGAGATATTTCACACTTTGTGAAACTTAACACTAGAAACGCCGGAAATTTCACTTACGTTTTATATAAAAAAAATGTACCCCCAAATTTTAATTTAAAACTTTTTAACTTTTTTATTTAACTTATTTTTGTAAGTTTATATATATGTACAGGGTGGTTATAATTAAAGATACACTTTGAAATGGTCATAAAAAGAAACCGACTGGATCAAATGTTCTAAAACTTGGTAATAGTTTAAAAGAGGTCATGGGAGTTTAATTCTAGCCAAAAAATAAGTTCAAATGCTCACCAACGGAGGGAAAATGGCTCTGTATGCAATACTGTTAAACGAAATAAGGGTCTGAATCTAACTTAACCTTTCGTTAAACGGGGTTAATATTTTTTGTAACCTTAAGAACACTTGGACTAAACAAAATTACCATTTAAAGCGCTAAAGGCGACAAAAGTCGAGTGCGCCATCCGCGTAATAAAATCCGTTCGTGTTCTTAAAATTTCAAACCACAAATTAGTGATTACAAAATTTTAAATCGCAAATCACTCGCAAATTTGTGCGCATTCCGGAGCATTTCTTACAGATTGGAGATTTGTGATTTTTGAAGCCTGAATTCGGGCTTAAGACACGAAGATATCGGCTTAAAATGTTTTTAATCGTTTCTAAAATGAAAGTGTTTGTGGGATTATGCAAAATCGCAATGGCATGTAATTGGCTTACGGCAGGAAGAAGAAAATTAGATTTATTCAAATCCGCTTAACCATTTGATTTGTCAGATAAAAGTGAGCCTGTTTGTCAAAGTTCTCATTGTTACGAATCGACAATGTCTCTAACCATGTAAAACCGTGCTTTTCTCGTTGAATGTTATTATGAATGCGATAGAAATGAACGGCGTGCTTTGCAAAGGTTATCGTTCAGTAAGAGGAATACGCTGAGAGGTATGACACCACAGAAAATGATGGCAAAGTTTGAAGCCACGAATTTGTTATCTTGCACCTGGGAGGAGAAGGGAACCTGCTTCTGTGGAAACCGAGGAGGTTGTTGTATTAGCAGTGAAGGAAGAATCAATGCAAAGCACACACAGTATGTGCTGTCGCACGTCGAATGGACATACCACGGTGTACGGTGTACAAAATTGACCGTAAAGTGCTGCAGTTCTACCCATACAAAATCAAACATGTTGCAGAACTTCAACGTAACGATTCTGCTGCAAGAGAATATTTCGGTTTGGAATTCCTTTCACGGATGGAAGTGGACGAATATTGGCCGTGGAACATTTTTTGGACAGACGAGGCCCATTTTTACCTAAATGGCGATGTCAACATCCATAACTGCAGGATTTGGGCCAAATAAATCCCTCATGTTGTGTACCCAGTTCCATTGCATGCTCCTAAAGTCACCGTTTGGTGTGGTATGACAGCAAGTTTCATAATTGGACCATTTTTCTTTAAAGAGCAGTAGGCAGCTGCACCTCTTACATGCACTGTGACCGCAGCTCGCTTAGCGTCAATGTTAAGACGTTTCGTCATACCTGAACTCCAGCAACGTGGCATTTTAAACTCAACGTTTTGTATGCAGGACGGGGCCCCACCAAACATTCGTACATGTGTCACACAGATACTTAAGCAACATTTCACGAATGAACGGATTATATGGCGAAACTTCCCCACTTCTTGGCCTCCCCGGTCATCAGTCCTCGACCCCTGTGACTTCTGTCTATGGAATTATCTCAAAAGCACTATTTATGGTGATAATCTAAACAATTTGGCGGAATTGAATGATGCGATACACCGACATGTCAGAATTCAGTAAGACGATTATACTTGCTTTCGAAAAATGGTGGACGCCACATTGAACATGCTTTGTTTCAGAAACGATTAAACTCATTTTAATCCGATGCCTTAATGTCTTATTTCGTTTATCAATATTGCATCACCATTTTCCCTCTGGTGGTGAGTATTTGAACTTTTTTTGGCTGGAAATAAATTCTCATGACCTCCTTTAAACTATTAACAAAGTTTGATAACATTTGGTTTTCCATTTATCACCATTTCAAAGTTGAACTTTAATTATAACCACCCTGTATATATAGTGTGATTCGTAAATATCGAAACAATAGGTTATTTCCTTAAATACTGCCTCTAGATACATTATTCCAGTTTCAAAGTTTCATAAAAAGGGGCAAAATTTAATGACATAAGTTGCAACTCCATGGGGGGTCCATTTGAAACAATCCAAAAACTATATATTTTTACGGCCCGCGTAGAATAAAATTCCCAATTAGGAAATTTTTCCTTATCCATTCCTGAATTAAATACAAAACAATTCATCTCGATATCGTCAAAATTCGCAGAGATATTAAAATAAAAAAATCATGACTTACACCATTAATCCATGCCTCTAAGCGGCGAGCTTTTGACTCATTTTGAATTCAAGATAGGGATTATGCACAAATTGCATATTATTAAAAGTCGTTTTAAGACAGTATATCTCCTTTGGGCATAAAATAACAGCGTGTAGATTTTATGTTAAACCTGCTTTCAAAATATGCTGGTGGTCTGCACGGGTTGAAATATTTTGGTCCGGTCCTGAACCGACCCATAGGAAAAAGTGCTTCATGGCCTGGAAAAAAGTTCAAATCATATCCCGGCCCGGTCTGACTATATTTCTACATATTTTTTTCATCGACATGGTTAAAAATTGATTCTTATGGAGGAGTTAATGACCAAAAATACTTATTATAGCTTTTCTTTTTTTCATGTTTGTTATTGAGCCAAAATTTGTGGTTATTTATTTTATTAATGAATCTCTATTTATATGTTAATGTTTCACTTATCCTTTAATATCATTAATCCATATTCCATGTGTTGGAGACTTTGAAAAATGCTATACAGTAAAATCTTTTAAGACGAAATCACATAGAAAAGAAAAAAAAATACCTTATAGACAAGTTCCCTTCTTAGGAGTTGTAAATGTAGTCTATTTTTTTTTTATTCTCGTCTATTATTATATTCATTTTGAATGGATCGACAGATTTCTCCATTTAAGAAAGGATTATGTCATAGGCAGGTTCTTTTTCACTAGTTTTACTGCATTTTAAATTTTTTGCCTTATAATCTACTATTCTTTAAAAATATGAATTTTAAAGTTTTATTGTAAAATAATGGCCATTTAAAAATATGTGTATTGTAGAAGCATATATATGCATTGTAGCTCTATTGTAGAAGTTTTGGGGCTGAGCCAAATTTTACTTATTTTTGCACAGATTAGGTCAGTCAGAGACAATGGTTTTAATACGGGTGTGTCGAGACCGGGACTGAAAATTTTGTCCCGTGCAGACCTAGGAAGAAGGATGACAGTACCGGTAAAAAATATATAATATAAAAACAGCATAAAATTATAGTTTTTGTATTTTCTCAAACAGACATTCCTCTCCATGGAGTTGCAACTTATGTCATTATATTTTGCAACTTTTTTTATGAAACTTTGCAATTGGAGATATGGGTCTAAGGGTAATATTTAAGGAAATAGCCTATTGTTTCGATATTTATGAATCACACTGTATATATATATATATATACAGTGCTCAGCAAAAGTTTAGACAATGATCAATTATGCTTCTGTAGTGAGAAGTATGTGACGAATTGTTGGAACTCAACAGTCATATATTAGTGGGGACTTTTCTTTCATACACAAACAATAAATTTTAATTTATACACATTACATAATATATAATGACAAAAAAATAAATTTAACATTGTAGCAAAAGTATAAACAATTTGTCTGTTAACAGAAAAGTGTCCATAAATTAAAATCGAACTGCACCTACATTGTCTGCTATTAATGCAACAATGCGAGTTCCCATCGAAAAAACTAAATCCTGCATCACTTGGGGGTCCAGTTCGTACCAAACAGGTTCAACAGCAGATTGAAGTTCATTATTGAGGAGTATTGTCAAAAAAATGCATAAACCGTATCAGATATGATGCCACAAAAGTTTTCGATTGGGTTCAGATCAGGGCTACACGCGGGCCAGTCGAGAACAGAAATAATTTGAGAGTTTAACCAAATTTTATTTGTATGCAACACGAATAGACGCATTATCTTGCTCAAATATATACTTTAGAAGAGCTAAAAGTTCACCAAATTTCTGTAAATTGTTTTCCAATGTATGTATGTAGTCTTACGCTGCTTGGCGACCATTGAGAAACTCAAGAGATACTTGAGAATTAAAACAAAGTGAGGCCCAAATCATTAACTCTTTCGAGGGTGGTGTCTTTTAAAAGCACACTTAATTTTAATTCCAAAACTGACAGACGGCACCAAGAAGAATTAATTAAAATTTTCCTTTTATAATATACGTGAAAATAAGCAAGTTCGTACTCTCTAATAAATTCGTTTATAAATTTTGATTCAGTCCATTATTTCATTAGTTTTATAAACAGTTAGTTTTTATTACTCCGCGACGGAAAGGGGTAAATTTGTTGTGAGATTTCAAGGCTGGTTTTTATATCATTTTCATGTAAATTAATGTACATCTTTCTATAATTCATCACCGAAGTAACCGTTGACACAGAAAGCTGAGACTTACTTTTAATGCGATTAGCAGTTATCATTTGTCTAGATACCAGTTTATGGTTCCTTCTATAATCTCGTTTTCTGGCCACACGAGGCCTTCCAGATTTATGTTTTGCTTTGAAAGAGTCACCCTTAGACAGTACTTAATAGATAGACTTCTTATGCGATGCAAAGTGGCTGAAATATCTGAAATAGCCTTTCCTTTCGATTTCAGCTTCCATGCTTTAATTACTTCATCTGACTGAAAATTTCTAGCTTGCGGCATCTTTACTAACCGATATTATCCAGAGGTGCACTTAAATACTTCATGCATGTCACGTCAAAAGTTTGAAATTTGCGTTTTTCCGCCAACAGTTGCCAAAAAATCACAAAAGTGTCTAAACTTTTGCAATATGCAAATTTCACTTTTTTCAGTTAAATTAAATAATATCCTGCATTAGAACCGTTATTTTTGTCCTAAAACATTTAAAATATATTAAAAAATAAATACAGCCATTTGTATAATCCAAGTGTTCGTACTTTTTATTTAACGGTTAAAAATCACCAGTGTCTAAACTTGTACTGAGCAGTGTATATGTATTTCAAATATAATCAATGAAAATTTTTGCATAACTGCCCCAAAAGCATCTCATTATGTTAATAATGTAATATATGGAATTGTTTGTTTAACTTGACGCAAAGCTATGTGAGGCAAACAGAAAGCAAAGAATCAATCAGTATCGTTCATATATTTCTAACGATAATAAGGAATACCCCACATTTGAGATTTTACATTTCAGAATTCATAGTTTTAGTAATATTAACATTAAATTGTAGATCATGTTGAAGTAAAAAGTAATGGATTGGATAGAGAAAATGATTAAGTTTGTTGATAATGTGAAAGAAAATGATGTTTAAATTTAAATCTGTGTATCCTTATGGATTAAATACATTGATTAATAATATAAATTTAATGACAGCTAATAATGACATGATTTCTTTTATAATTTTAATGGAAAATTGCTGTAAAAAGAGGAATAAGAGGTCCCGTAAATTTTCTAAGGATATTAATTTTATAATTCCTAATATATGGAATGTAAGTTTGTTACAACTTATAGCATTAAAAATGTTAAAATAGAAGTTTTCAGGCATGAGAGCGTTCCGACCCAAATGACCGACTTTCACCACTAAATTTTAATAGCATTCTTTGCTTTATTAAATCTCAGAAATTCTGTGATTAAATAATGCTTGAAATACTATTAAAATTTAGTGTTAGTAATCGGCCATTTGGGTCGGAACGCTCTCATTCCTGAGTTGTTAAATTGGAAGTTAATATATTTAAGAAAATTAAAAAATGTTTTGATGCTTTCAAATTAAAAAAAAAATAGAGTTTAAGGATTTACTATATGATTTGATTAATTTTAAGTTATTGAATAGATAAAATGTTAATAAAAATATAATTTATTTTAATATGAAATTTCAACAAATAATTTGATAATTTGCATTTAAATAAAATACGCAAAGATATTTACGACCTTTTTCATCTTAAAGATTGTATTATTTCAGTTGCATATAATTATCCTAAACCATTAAGTAATAGGATTTTTAATTATAGACAAACAGCTTTTCCAGATTTGAATACATCTTTAATTTATTCTTGCAATAACATAGAATATAAGGATTTTATAGATAATTATCATGGTCATATAATTACAGGCTATCTTGATATAATTAAAAATTAAAATGTCAAATATTTGATGAATTCTGGTACTAAATTTACAATTAATAGCCTAATTAGTTACAATAAAGTGCTAAATATTTTTAAAGATAATGTCAATAATTTTATTAAAAAGCAAAGTTATAAATTTTGTATGCATTTGGAAGCATTTTTCGAATGGAAATCTCAACTGTTGGGGTATTTCAAAAGTTTTTTGGAAAATTACTTAAATTTGGATGCTTATGAATATCAAATTTTCGATGATGAAGATGGACATGTTGACTCTTTGTGAAACATTTACACAATAGTTTTGTTATTGTCCCTGTGGACAAAGCCGCTGATAATTATGCAATAATAGCTAGGAAATTTTACATTGAAAAAATAGAAAATGAATTGGGTAATACTGATTTTTATGCACAAGTTAATATTGAAATAGATCCCATTTTTAAGAATTTTTTTGCTTATAAGAAGGAATGTAAAAATATGGTTTCCTACAATTTTGATGTTTCTACTCATCACTGCTTTCCGTTTATTTTTTTAACACCCAAGTTCCATAAGAACCCGATTAAATTTAGGTTTATTTGCTGTACTTCTAGGAGTGTTAATAGAAATTTCAATACTGGTTTACAAAAATTGTTAAAAAAGATGTATTGTTTTTAAAACTATAAATTTAATAAGTATATTTATTTTTGGTTGATTGATGATAGTATTGAAGTTTTGGACAAATTCATAGCTGCCAAATTTTACGCATTTTTCTTACCACTAAAATTTTATAGTAAATGCTGTCTTATTTAATAGTCAAAATCTCACGATTATAAAGGAGGAAAATCTCTATTAAATTTTAGGGGTAGCAAAAAAGCGTAAAATTTGGCAGCTATGCAAATTGCAGTTTACTCCTCAGAAAATACGGGTATTCGAAATTGAAAATCTATTCACCAATATACCTATTGATTGCCTTTCTAATATTTTAATAAACATTTTTGATTTATTTTTTTGATATGAAGAATTGAATATTAATAGAGAATTATATTTATGTTTATGCCATTTTTGTTTTGATAATTATATAACTTTCAACAACAATATTTCCAATCAGATCTGTGAAATTGGGATTGGGCCAAATTATTCTAGTACTGCTGCTAATTTATTTCTATTTTACTATGAATATAAATATACAATACAACATAATAAATCTTTTAAAAGCTTTAAGTATATTAATGATATTTTGATTTTTAATTTTGACTTTATTAATGATTATGACATCATATATCCAAAATGTTTAAAGCTGAATAGGGCAAACAGTGATGATTACAATGCAGATTTTTTAGATATTTCTTTTAATATTTTTGATAATAAATTACTCTTGGATTTGTACGATAAAAGAAATAGTTTTAAATTTTTTACCAGAATCATGTCACATTGGTTTTCTAATTTGCATAAAAATATTTACATAAATATTATAAATAATTAATTCTTTTTAATAAAATTTGTGGCAGTGAGATTAATTTTTATAAGCAAATTTTTAAGTTTTTAGCTAATAACAATTACCCTATTAATTTTTTGAAATATTATTTAAAGAGTGTTTTGAAAAATAAATGGCAGCACTGTGGCGGGATGACCATCTTATGGTAGCATGCTTTCGGAATATTCTGTATGATGTACTGGCCCCAATGTCTTATAAAAAGAACGGGTTTGGACGGAACCTTAGATGGAAGCTTGCATACTTGGCTTTGAAATTATTGAATTTGGATACGAAGAAAAAAAAAATAATCTTTTTTTTTTTTTTTTTTTTTTATTGCCAGGTGAATGATATGTTGCAGGTATTTCTGTTCATGCTTTTATGTTTTTTTCTTGTAGGTATGGTTGGACGCTTGAAGTTCTGCATTCATGAACGATAAAATATTTTAATTTTTTTACCTTTTAATGTTACAATTTTTAAATTAACTTTTTAAAAGACCTTTTTTTCAAGACAATTTGTTTTTGTAATATAATTATGCTTTGTTTATAATACATTTTTGTTTAACTTTGGTTTATTTATCTTTTTAATTCTTAAATTTTACATACAAAATACAATTTAGTTTATTATATTGTTTTGAATGCAGGATAGACGCGTGTTTAGAAACCTGCAAGTTTTTAACGGTGGGGGTCGTTAGGCCTATCTGTCCACACACTGAGGAAGAGAAGACAGTTTTTTACTTGTGTAGTTTAAATTTGACAATTTTGGGGTTTTTATAGTTAGATCTTATACATTTTGTTGATATTAACCTTCTTTCAAAATTTTTAGTGTATTTGCATTTTTTATTTATTGATGAAATATATATATATATATATATATAATAAATTTGAAATCACAAATATATGAAGAGATTGATAAAGTTCTAAAGATGATTTAGAAATGAACACAGGAAACCAGTATGTAAAATAAGAAACTATATATATATATGTATATATATATTTAACTCTTTCTAAAGAAATTCCTGGTTCAGATGAATTATACATATTTGATAGCAGTCAAATTGACTGCTCTATTGACTGTTAAAATAAGACAGAATAGGTTTCGGCTTCGTACACAAAAAATTAGCGTCTTAAATTAAATCTTAAGACAGCAGGAACCCTTCAAACCTCATTTGACTCTTAGTACATTTTTCAAGATTTAGGCATACTGTTACAAACTTTATTCTTATAAACTAGTGTTAATGCCCGTCCTAGGACGGTGGGTAAAAATTGTGTTTTTCACTTAAAATTCGAAAAACTGATAAAAAATAATTGACAATATGGAAGCGTTTAGATGAGCAAAGTTCGGCTAGTTTATGTTCTAATAAACACACAATTAGCATTTACGATATTTCTGGGTAAAACGTGTTTTCCGGCTAATATACTATAAAACAAATTAAGATTTCTTAATAAAACAAAAATGTAACAAATATGCAATAAAACTGCTTAATTAAAAAGTTTGCTGCAACTATTGAAATAATACTGTTTTTTTTTTTAACTAACACTTTGAAATTGTATTTTTATCGTTTACCACCCCCCCCCCCCCTACAAAATTTTTTATATGCATATTGATTAATAAATAGGTATCTCGGGTTGAACCCCATCCGAAAGAACGAAGGGGAAGTCTTGTTAAAGTGTTCTTCACGCATATTGCTGTTTTTCTTCTGTTTACCCGCGGCTGACGTCACGCATCAGGTGTGGGATAGCTTAACGGAGACTGGTAAGATTGATGGGTTCGCCCCGCCTGCGTTACACTGCGTTTTATTATATAGAGATTAAATTTTTGTTTTGGATATTTTTAGTATATTAAATAATATGTAAGAAATACATGAAAAAACCGTGTAGTGTAACTAGTTTCCGATGAAGAAGAAAAATAATTAAAATATTCGGAAATTTTTTACTGAGATGATAATGTTACTAAATTTAACAAAATGCAGTAGTATTTTTCTACAAAAACGCTGGAGCGAATTTTTTTCACAAAAACGTTTTCGGTTGGTTGTGTTTATGACGGCCAATTATCAACACGAGGGATATAGGCCCTAAGGGGGAGGAGTGCCCTTCGTGGGGGTCTTTCTAAGGGAACCTAACCCGTATTAACGCTTGGAAATCCAAGGTTCGGAGAAAACCACGAAAACTCCGAACGATTAGGCCGACGAGCGCGATTGGGTTAAAAACGTTTTCGGGGAAGAGCAGTTTAGAACTGAGACTCTTACATATGGCTCACCCGCAAGAAAAGTGACACATCTCGCAAAAATTTGTTCACTGTGTTATTCCATAAATAGTTTCGTCATAGGTTCATTTTTCTACTGGCAAAGTATTATTCTTGCCGTTATAAGGAAAACCTCTATATTACACTATGTGTCACTTTTTCATTACAGAAAATGCGCAGTGTTGAAACAAGAAAAATGACGCATCTCACAAAGATTTTTCCATAAGCTCATACTCGAACAATTTATAAAATGAACAATTTATATGATCAAGGTGATTTTTCTTGCCTTGAAATTAAAGCTAGAGGTAAGAGAGAGCTTTTACATTTGCATAAAGTGTATTCGAAACCCTTTCCGTTGAATGAGCGGAAAAAACACGATTGCTTGTCTTTAACTGCTTCAAAGCATATTCCTCAAATTTATGCCCTTTTTTTCTACATTATAACATTTACAATGAGGATAAAGGACTGGTGTTGCATCCATACAGAACTTTTAAAATAAAGTTCCAGTCTGAGACATTCCTACAAAATACTGCAAAATTTATTTTTATAAGAATAAGAAATTGAAAACAGAAGAGATAAAATCACTTATCTAGTTTTTACATTTCGAATTAAGTGTTTTTAAAAAGTCTGTGATACTTATATGTTACATGATTGATTTGAATAATTATTTTTCTTTCTCAAGTGTTTGGAGAATTATAAAACCAACATAGTAATTCTGTTCATGCTTTAGGAGAAAATAACTCTGAAAACTGAAAGAACCATATTTGTTTTTGAATTGTTACTAAACAACAACTAATAATTTTTGTATTTTTTATTCTCCCAGGTAAGGTTCCTTTTTATAATAATGTAGTTTACAAATATATCGAAATGTTTTGAACAAGTAAATAGTTGACTGAAAAATAACTAACATACTTCTTTCATTTTTCAATTGTTATAGAAAATATAGTGATGACGTAATTACGACTGTGTGATTTATTAATAACATAATCAGTTCTTGTATATTTATTTTGTGTATTTATTTTGTAGTAACCGCAATTTTGTTTCGCTATTCTGCAATTGTAAGATTACAGTTGAATAATATGTGTAAAAAAGTTTTGGAATATGCTTTTTTTTTAATGTAATTTCCTAGAAACCTATGAATCTGCGGTTGATTCTTACTTTAATGCAAAGTATTGTTTTTTATAATGATTGATAATGGATTAAGGTTAAAGCATTGTGATTAATAACTAGTTGGATGTGCCAAACTCAAAACATTCTTCTATCTCATACATCTTAATACTTCAAAAATTAGTTACAAATATTAATACTTCAAATGCTAATACTTACAAATTTTACTTTACAAATGTTTATATTTTGTTCATTTCTATGCATAACTTGATACACTTTTCGAGAACATAATAATGAAAATGGCAGAAAAGTCGCTATTACAGCACTCCCTTCCGGCAGAGTATTTCCAAATTGAAGGAGAACCTGCTTGCCATAGCCAAAAACATACACAAAAAATTGGTTCAATACTATTTATAACTTCATACACTTTGAGATGGTATAATAATGAAAATGGCACAAAAACCGCTATTACAGCGATGCCTTTGCGTTGGAATATTTCCAAATTGAAGGAGGACTTGATGGTCATAGCCAAAAACATACACAAAAAATTTGGTTCATTTGCATGCATAAATTCATAGTTTTCGATGGTACAAATGCAACACACGGACAGACAGACATTTTGTTTAGACTTGTTTTTTGGGATCTCTGACCCCTAAAACGTGTAATTTTGTCGAAAACCGGAAGTAGAAAAAATTTCGATTTCAATACTTTCTTCTATCTTTAATAGAATCCATATTTTTGCGCGTACTATTTTGAAAGGCGAGTAGAATTTGACAAATTGCGCAACAAGAAAAGCGTCACAACTCAACAAGGGGTTACATTTACAAGGGTGCGGGGTATAAATTTACTAAATCCACCTTATCACTTTTATGCCTTGATTCTTGAAGGTTTTGCTCATTTTTTAACACTTTTACACTTTAAAAAAAAACGGACTAAATACGGAAATTGCATTGGCAATCGAGACGCCAGTACTATTTCCGTATTTTAACGGAAAAACTTCCCCGTAAATTACAGAAAAATTTCCTTTTTTCTGGAATTTAGTGGGAAAATTTTCCGTTAAAATACTGACGTTAAAGTACTGGCGTCTCGATTGCCAGTACAATTTCCGTTTTTTTTTTGTCCGTTTTTTCTTATAGTGTACAGCTGCATGCAGAGTTAAGAACTATCACTTTATGTTACATTAAAAAAATTCGAAACTTCATTTGCCTCTCCTGTGAATTTTCCGTTTGTCGAGATGTGTTACTTTCCATGCGGTTTTTTTCTGCTTTTTCATAGTCTGCATTTTCAGCTAGATTATCATCCTCCAAGATGCTTCTGGTTTCTTAAATGCTTAATTTGGTAGTCAAATGTATTTATGTAGCAATACCCTGAAAATTTAACTAGACAAATACAAAATCATAAATCGTCATAAAATAGAAAATTTGCTAAACCATGTTCATATTATATTCAAATGGTATTTGCTTTCACAAAATATAAGTTGCACTATATCAATATTTTGAAAAATATTATTTTATGAAGTTTTAGAGACCGATGCATTTAAGAAATTGGAATGAAAGTTGGCATGTGGATATTTGAAAATTTGAGCTCCAGAATGTAATGAAAAAGAACAGTGCAGTTCTTCATAATTATAGTTACTGTAGAGTAACTGTAGAGCAAAACACTGTATAAAAAACTGATGTCGTGAAAGAAATTTTCACCTAGTTTTTAATAATAATAGCTTTTACAACATACTTATAAATACTTAAAAGGTGACACAAAAGTTTTGAATTTTGTGTCACCTTTTAAGTAATTATATGTTGTAAATTTTATAGTTACAGTTACAAAAATTTCAAAATTTCGAATGGCAACATCCAACTTTTCACATCGTGAAATGGTCTACATTCTACACAATTGAAAACAAATAAAGGGCATTGAAACTGTATCTGTAACACTAAAAACGACGAAATAATACAAAGAAAACATGTACTTAATACAAAGAAAGAGAATACTTAAACTGAAAAATCACTTCGTGGTGAAATTTTCATCTACAGAGGTTAGAAAACCCATTCCGGAACTGAAATCACGAAACAACACTAAGCTTAGCTTGATCGATGCGAAAATGCTCCGAAACTAAAAGGAAGAACATATTTTCAAAGGAGATATTTGCAGAGTACAGGGTTCGTACGCCTCAAGGACTTTCAAGCACCTATTACCAGAATTTTCGTAGAGGAATATTTGCCTTTTTTAAAGAAAAAGTAATTTATCTCCAGATATAGTGACCAGTTCTTTACGAAATTTCTGGGACACAAACACTTAAAATCCCTTAAATCCTTTGATGCGTACGAACCCTGGAGTCAGTGGCGGATTAAGGGGGGAGGGGTACGGTAGCTGCAGCCCCGGGACCCAACTCGAGAGGGGCCCTCAGCAGTGGCTTAAGTTGTATCAAAATTTCGTTTTAAAAATTACTTAATTTCTAAAAAAAAAAAAAAAAACATTTCTGAAATGATAAAAAGCATTTTGAAATGGCGAAAAAAAGTCATGTTTCAAGTGTCAACCTCCATTACCTTTTACTTTTGCAATTTTAAAGTTTCGCGCGTCGGATAATAACTGTTGCTAAGGCATCCTTTTTAGTCTTTTTACCCTCTTTCCCCGAGACAAAAGCAGAAAAACATCTTTATTCTATTTCCTTCTTCTGCCTCAAAAACACATATACTTAGTTTAAAGTTTTCCAAGAAATTACTTATGAGCGCAGGACTGACACCCTGCCCCCCCCCCCCCCCCCCACACACACACACAACGCTGTCACAAATACTGTCTGAAATCTACACTTCCGATCTTCCGAATGACATTGACCATTCAACAATATTTTGCGTAAGTGACCACAACGAATTGTTTTATATATTTTCCTCTCAAAAGAGACAAAGAAGTGGTGTGTTTTTTTTTCCAAAGGATGTGTTTTTTCAAAAAATTTTATTTGAATATTATTAGAAGATTTTAGGAAATGTTCTTAGCACTTTAGATCTGCAATTAATTGAAATTAAACATAGGGTATGAATTAATCATTAGAATAAAATTTTAAAGAAATGCGCAAAAATGGGGGGAGGGGTGCTTAAAACCGGACCCTGGGGTCCCAATAAAAATATGAGGGTATTGATCAGTGGAAAGGAGTCCATGACTCAACTCTAAAATTTTGCCTTAGGGAGACACAATATTTCAACTGGAAGCTAGAAACGAGTGAATAACTAAATGGAAAAAAGGTTCCAAAAATGAAGATTGGATTAAGAAAGGGCAATTTATTAACAATTTAGGATGCAAAAACCTCAAGGGGCCAGGGGCTTAACTGGCACGTAGTTAAGTATAAAGATATATTTTAGAAGTTTTTAAAGTAATCAGAGGACGCGAGAACTATGTTAAAGAAAACTGCAAGCAATTCGGGTCATTTTTAAAGAAGCTGCAGCAAGGGCCCCCTAGAAGGCGATTAATATTCAAAATTGGTGGTAGCTAAAGTCTGAGAATTTTTTTTTTGTCTCGTTCTTATGGTAGTTGAAGGAGCTAGGAAGTTGTTAGACAATAAAGCTAGTGAATCACACTATTCTTAATGGAGCTATAATAGGGGGCCCAAAGGAGGACAACTGATAGTTGAGAGCAGGGCCATAACATGAGAACATGTTAAAATCTTTTAGTACTTAGCCTTTTAGATCTCCAATTAGTCAAAATTAAGCATAGGGTATGAAAGAATCATTAGAATAATATTTTTAAAAAATGGAGGAGGATGCTTGAAACAGCGCCCTAGGGTCACAGTAAAATTTATGAGGGTGTTGGTCCAGGGAGATGAGTCCAAGACTCAATTTTAAAATTATTCGCTGAGAAGGCGAGAAAATTAGGGGTGAAAAATACATGCCACACAAAAAGTTCAAGGGCCCCGTATCAGGCCCTACAGGATCCTAGGGGGCCCCATGATTTTAACTGGAATCTAGAAACAGGAGAATAATTAAACAGAAAAAGGTGTTCCAAAGATCAGATTAAGAGGGGGGGAGGTGTTATTAACAATTTATGGTGCAAAAACTTCAAGAGGTCCTGTACCAGGCTCCAAGGGGCCAGGGACTTAACTGGCATGTAGTTGGATATAAAGATACGTTTTAGTAGTTTTTAAAGTAATCAGAGAGTGCTAGAAATATGTTAAAGAAAATTCCAAGCAATTCGGATCATTTTTAAAGCTGCACCAAGGGCCTCAAGGAGGGGATTAATATTTAAAATTGGTGGTAGCTGAAGTCTGTTATATTTTTTGTAGTTCGTGTAGAAGCTGGAGGACCTAAAGAGTTGTTACAAAAAAAAAAAAACTTGTGAATCGGACCATTTATAAGGAAGAACAAGAGGTTTAAGGGGGCCCTACGGGACCATAAGGGGGCCCAGGTCTTAACTGAAATGTAGAAACGTGAGAATAACTAAATGGAAAAGGGACCCAAAAATGAAGATCGGATTAAAAGGAAGAAATTTATTAACAATTTAGGACACAAAATCCTCAAGGGGCCCTTTACCGGGTCCCAGACGGCGAGGGTCTTAACTGAAATGTAGAAATGGGAGAATAACTAAATGAAGATATAGCCCCAAAAAGGATGGAGGTCGGATAAAATGGGTTAAGCTATTAACAATTTAGGGCATAAAAAATTAAAGGGGCCCCGGCCCTTAATAAATAAATAATATGTGCATCAGGCCCTGTCTTGGACTATCCTCACCTAAATTTTCTGACTTATACATGGGATAGATTTCGCTAGCCATCGCGAACAGATACACACACACGCACACAGATCGAAACTTTCTTTTATTAGTACAGATTTCATTATTTAAGTAGCTTACACACATCCTTATTTTATTAAAATTTCCATATTCATGCAATTTTTCTTTTGTACCATTTACTAAAGCTCAATGCGTATGGGTTAAATTGTTTAAAATGCTCACATTAATTTATTTAAGGTAGTCCCCAAATTCCCAGCTCAACAAGTAAAACTTACTGATGCATTTTCAGACAAATTTTAAACGGGTATAAAATTGACAGGTCTGACTATTGAAGTGATCTGGAATCGAATAACGGTTTCCATTTTTTATAAATAAATTAACAAAGTAATAAGCGATTTTTGTCACTTGACGACTAGTTTTACCCCTTTCTCGTACTGCCGTATCCGGAAATTTGGTTCGAAACACTTAATTTGACAGTATTTTCTGAAAGATCTTCTGCCTTTATCAAAAAATGGGAAACACCATTCGATTACATAGTTTCTGAATAAGAACACGTGCCAATTTTATGCACTTCCGAACAAAAATGAATTCAGAAATGTCACAGAAAGTAGTTCCTTTTAATTTAAAAACAGCCTTAATAAGATTTATCGTATTTTGCACAAAACTGACTTATTTCATTAAAAATGAAAAAATTTAGTGACATATATTTAGAACATTTAATTCATTGTCAAGATACGGATTGAACTAGAAAAGTAAATTTTCTAAAAATTTTGAAGTGTTAATTTTTTTTTTAAATCAGGAAAAATTGTGTTTGCGTAATAAAAATTTATCTCACAGTTACATTTTCTACCAAAATTAGACTGTTCTGCCCACTACGAGCTACGCTCGCCAACTTCGTTCAGTCTGCTAAAAATATGCTAATTTTTTCTCATTTGAAAAATTACCCGATTGCAAAAGTTTGATTACGAAGAATTTATTTAATAAAATTTATCATATTTTGTACAAAAATTGTCTTGCATCTTATATCATTGTTAAAAAATCCCACAAACCAGATACTTTTCTTACTTAGTTCTTTTTATGCAAACTGATTTTCAAAAGTTTAAATGATCTTATTTAATCAATCACGAAAACAACCGTTAGTTGTCTCAACAGCTGTTGATTCGGCCTTAAAATCTCCCAATCAAAGGCAAATGAATGGAAACCCGTTTACAGGGAGATCGCCACTGGTCGTTTCATTATAATCCAATCTTCTGTATCCATATTTTTTTTTTAAATTCAGATCTAATTAGCCTAATTTTAGTGTCTGAAATGTCTGAACGGGGTTGGCGAGCGTAGCTAGTAAGGGGCAGAGCCTCTTAGTTGGTTAAAAATTGACTTGTGGTTTTTCTCAATTTTCCACATTTTCTCATTAACCCCTTTCCTTCTCTTCCTGATCCCTCTTTTCAGTTTTTGTTGCCAGTGTTGTTTAATTTTTTCTACTTTTGTTGTAGTGCGTTACTTGCACAATTTTTTACTTTCTAAAACTATCAAATTTTTTTTCAATTATTTGATAATAAAAGAGTGTTTTCTCAAATTAAAGAAAAAGAAAAAGGCTATTCAATTAAGCATTTTTAAAGGAATAGAAAAATTGTGCATTTAATGCAAAATATTTTAGGTCATATGACGAAATTTTAAAAACATACATTACCTATTTTTGCAATAATATTGCGCACATTATTTCAGCCAATCTGAAAACATTTAGCATACACATTTCGAAATTTTAGCTCATTGTCTTGATTGAACTTAGAAAAGAGAATTTTCTAAACAGTTTGAAAAACTGCGTTTGTTATTATTATGATTATTTTTTTAATGGGGAAAAAATATTTTTTCGTAATAAAGGTTTATCTCACAGTTACATTTTCTAACAATACTAGAAGTTGGCCCAGTTGGAAATTTACATCTAATATGATTTGTTTACCAATTAGAATAATTGTGTTAATATTAATCTAATACTAGAGTTTTCTGCCTCCTTCGAGCTATGCTCCTCAACCCCACATGGAACAGACCCCGCAGAAATATGTAATTAAATTTATTTGTATAAATTAAAATTTGCATTAAAATTATTCTAAATGTATTCTAAATGTTTGATGCGCTGGAATATTTCTACTTTTTTTTAATGTTTATAAAGTATTTTTGAATTGTACGTGTAATAAATACGTTTAAATAAAATAATTAAGAGCACTATTAAAGATAACAAAAAAAAAGGTTTTATGTAACAATGCACATATTCAACTTTTAAAATTGGTATTTTAGGATTTAAAAAAGTTGCGTGCGTGTGTGTGTGTGTGTGTGGGGGGGGGGGGGTAGGGGGTAATTTACAGTATCAGGGGGAAAGGGGCCAAAATTTTCAGTAGCCCCGGGCACCAGGCAGAGCACTTAATCCGGCTCTGCCTGGAGTAACGAAGGGCAGCTTCATCAAACATTTGTAAGATAAAATGTCTGAGTTTCTATATTTTGGAACCATTTGTACTCTCATATTTTGTTGCATCACTGTGCATAATAATACATTTATTTTGCTCAAAAAATTTGTTCCCACCATATTATGTATGTATGCAACAGTACTGATACATTTTTCGTTTTGTAGCTGTTCACATATTGTAAGCCATATATAGTTAATTATTTGAAATATTTAATTTCGTTAAAACTAATTTTATCCAACTATTACAGAAATGTTTTTATGTATTTATTTTTCGTATAAAATTCGATAATAGTATATTGATTAATTATATAACATAAAATGTTTTTAAAAGTTATTTAATCATCGTATGTGCATTTCTTTAAACAAAATACTTCGCATTTTCAACGTATTAACATATAAAATAAATTAATAGTGTGAAAAATATTTCGTTAAATTTACTGCCAGTCTCGGAGGATTTCATTTCTGACAATGAATCGCATTTTAAATAAGTAAATGTTTCATTATTAATAATAATTATTATCTTGTTATCTCATGTAAGATTTGAAAATTGTAACAATATGATTAATTATAAGGGGAATTAATTATCTTTCTTGAGAAAATAACATTTTGAGCTTAATCCGTTAATTTATAGTGAAATATGATTCTTTCTATTGTTTTCAATTGAAGAATGAAAGTAGTGTTTGAATTTAAATAATGGAATGGTATAGATAAATTTCTAATTATTCGATTTATATAGATAAATTATACGCCTTGAAATCCCAGCAGTTCTACTTTCCTGCAGAGGACAGTAAATGTATTATATAAATTTCTAAAACACACTGTCAAATTCATTGTTACAAAATGTTAGATTAATGTAAAAATACTTGTATCTGTATTTGAAATATGTTATTACATTAGTGAAGATAATTTATAGATATGTTCATTATACTTTTATATTTCATGTTTTTGTTTGCATAAATCCTATATATCTTTTAATACATGAATATTAATTTCGTTTTATTACTTCAGAAATTAAAAACTTCAAGCTATTTTTATAGCAGATATTGTTTATCTTATTAAAGCAATATATATAAAACAAGAAATGAATAACGTGCGGTATTATTAGGCCGTGCCCTCTTGAGACACCAGAGTAATTTTAATTATTATATTTTACTATGTTGATTTCTTCAGAAATTAACCTATTGCAATCACTTCTCTTATATATCTATATATAATGAATATATCTATTTACAGATTTTTTCTACGTCATTCGACAAACTGTAAGGGAAGGTAAAATACACATAGAGAAGCTATTTTAGTATAACAATGGGGGGATGAAAACGAGCTTTTTATCAACATAACAATTACTGCAAGAGATCAAATGTACCACTGACAGCGTCTAACAAATGATTGGCGTACCTTTTCACAAATTCAATGTATCTCTCGAACATTTGAAGCAACGACTGAAAGTCTTGCAATGAGATCCTCATCAAAGTCACCTGGTGTCTCACAGATGAGACATCTCAAACCTTCAAAAGGGTACAGCAATAACTCGCTAGACACAATCAAGTATGTATCGATGTCGGTGGTGGCTTATTTGAGCACTTACTGTAATTGTAATGTGAACAAACATTTGTTTTCATTTCCTCCTCATTTCTTGTTTACGCCAAAACATTCCATTTCCGACACCACATTGCTATGCCAAAATTGCTTCTTTATGTGTACTTTACCTTCCTTTAAAGTTTGTCCCATAATCGTAGAAACACCCTGTTGCGATGGCGTCCGAAATAACCAATTTTCGAACGAAATTATGAGAGTTTTTTCACAATGAAAATATTTTTGATGAGCTCGTTAAAAATGAGATTTCGCAATCCGTCCAAAAAGAGCGTCTCTTTGAAAGTTAGAATAATATTACAGTCCATAAGGCTATATTTTCAGTTTTTCACTAACTACTTGTTAAATACTTTCGATTTCACAAAATATATTTTTGAATTGTTTAGTTTGGTAAGTGAGACATAACAAAAAGAATTTTGTTGTTATTATTTAAATGGTTGGGATTCGAACCTCGCATGAGTGTCGGAAAATATGCTATAGATTAGTATCATCATATAGTATGGTCTTACGAAAACGTCCAAAACACTGAACGGTTGCAAGAAAATTTGGAAAATGAATTGATCTTGCAAACATGTTGGATTAGACAATTATTTATTTATCGTGAAATTGCTCTTTACTTGCTAATCTACATTTTTAAACCAAGTTTAAAGAGGGTTAGACCAATTTGTTTAATTTGTATTATATCAGATATATTTACGGTCGGTTAAAAAAGAAGTGAGCCCTAGATTGTTATATTGCCAAATAGATGCAGAGAAAAATGAAAATAACCAATCTATTGGGCATTATGTGTTCTTTAAATTTTTGTTAATAAGTTTAGAGGTCCGTCTTCATATAGAAACTGTATCAAACATTGTAATTTTCATTACAAACACCTACTTGATTTTTATCAAATACAAACATCATACTTGATTTTTCGAGTAATGCTACCATAGAATACGGAACGAGAAGTCATTCGGTGAAGAAGATTTAGGATTGTGTAGACTTGTAAATGAAGGTCCCAGAAGCCAAGGGATACAAGTGACAAAATTTAGATTTGGAGTAAATTTAGTTCAAAGTTGGAATGTCCATAACAATTGACTGAATTAAAACATGAAACTGTATCTTATTTCGCAGAAATCTTTGAACTCTTATTTCAATAACTGTTAAAAAAAAGTGGAGTACAATATTTTAAAAAAATTAAGTAGAGATTAAAGAGTTAAGTAGTTAAGTAGTTTAACCCTCCGTCTACCAGACGGGTCCAATGGACCCGATGGGTACATTCGAAATATTTATTCTAACCAGAAATTTCTTTAAAATAAACTAAATATGTAAACCAGACAATAATGAGTTAAGTAAATAAGTTCAATAATTTTAAATAAGAATTCTGATGTGTAATATTTTTATAAAACTTGAGTAAAATTTTCGGTAGTTCTAGGGTTAAAGAGCTAAGAAGTTGACCTCTAGAACACAGCACATAATTAGAAAATCACTTATATTTCTTTCCCTCCAAACAAATAGCCTTATTTCCAGATACTGCTAATTTTTAAATTCTTTTTTAATAGTTTCAAAATAAACTGAAATTCGGGTTGTTTTTTAAGCATAACTCAATAACAACTTCACGAAATAAGCTGTAATTTTGTATCTGCATATTTAAAGCTTCTACAACTACAAGGAAAGGGTAGAACAAGGAAACGGGAAACTTTGAAGTAACTCTCCAGAAAGTAAAAAAACAAACAAAATAAGGAATTTTCAAGCTTTATTGTTGAAAGCAAAAAGCAAATTACATGTCATTAAGCGTCTCGAGACAAAAAAAAAATTAAAAACAATGTCATAACATGACGACCATAAGCACCTATGCATTCCTGAAAACGATCGCTGAGATTTCGCATAGCACGCAACAATTCCATGGGAATTGTTTTCCTCCTCGTGGATTATTTTTTAGAGCTGAAAAACTTCCCAAAATTCTGACGCCCTAAATTGTAAATGATGTCAAATTTCCACAAGCGGATAAATCTAAAGGTTAGCATTGCTCTGACTGGTTCGATAGATTCAGACCATACTGCCTTGTATATAGTTCTGTAAAACCCCAGTTCGAACCCAAACAGCGGAAATTTTACAAAAAAAGGAATTTTTATTTTTCGATATTCAATTAATGTATAAAAAGTAATTTGAAATAAAAATGGAAAGTGTATAGTTTTTAATAGTTGATTAGGTTAAAAAATAATTTTATACAATATTAGCAATTTATATCATAAAAAAAATAATAATCCCATACTGACTGCAGTTTTAAAGGATTTCACGCATATTTCAGATATTTGCGCAACAAAGTTGATGCATCCAGGGATTTTTTTAGGGGCACGAAGCTCTCATACATGAAGATAAAAAATGAGAAAAAGGAAAGAAAAGAAAAACCCTAAAAATTGAAATAAAAAACTGATAAATATATGTAAACTATTTATCAGGTTATCAAGTATGAATCTTGTGTTTGCAAAAGGACCAGATAACTAATGTGGCAAATTTCCATCAGTATTTTTACTGATGGAAATTTCTCATGAATAACGCAAAAATTTCTATTATTTTTAATAGAAATTTTTGCGTTATTCATGAGTAATTTTTCACGTTTATGTTACAAAAAAAAAAAGAAAAAAAGGAAAGAAAAGAAAAACCCTAAAAATTGAAAAAAAAAATTGGTAAATATATGCAAATTATTTATCAGGTCATCAAGTATGAATCTTGTGATTACAAAAGGACCAGATAACTAACGCGTTAAATTTCCATCAGTAAAAAGAATAGAAGTTTTTGTGTTATTCATGAGTAATTTTTCACGTTTATGTTAGATGAAAATTTCTATTAAAATTTACTGGTGGAAGATTGTCCCGGTGGTAATCTGGCCTTTTTGTGATCACAAGTTTCATAAAAATAAACTAACATGTACAGCCGTGGAAAAATAAATGTAAACACTAGAGTGGGTTGAAAAAAACCGAACCTTTTACATTCGAAATGTATTAGAGCGGAAAAGTTGCCTTTTGTAATAAAGAATAAATTCATAAAATATTATATCGATTAGTTAATATCTTTTACCGCCGCAAGGGGGCCAAAGTCTCAAAAAATCGCAAAAACATGTTATTTTCATTTTTTTTTTTAATTATCTAAACGTACGAATACAATTTCTAATAAGACGGCAACATGAAGATATAAGAAATGTTCCGGTAAATGTTCCATTGTGATAAAATCATATCTTTTACTGCCGCAAAGGGACCATATTAAAAGAAAAATTGTAACAATTTCAAATTTTCATTTTTTCTAAATTTTTATAATTTTTATAGTATGTCTAGAAGTAAATAAATTTACTTTATATCTATTAATATGCCATAAATTTTGTTAACTATTTGTCACAGTGTGGAAAATAAAAACGGTAATCATTCATTGTTCTTGATGATCGCTTCATCTACTGCTGTTTTACTGCATATCAGCAGTTCATATACCCCAAATCGCAAAAAATGATATAAAATGAACAAAATATTTTAGCATTTTGTTAATTAAAATACTGATATGTTTAACCTAAACGGATTAAATAAATTTAAAATGAAGAAGTAGTTAAAGTAAATGAATTTCATAATATGACTTGCTTTCAAATAAAGCCATTGTTCCTCGAGAGGCCGAAATTTATCATATGTGATCCTCCGTCTGTTCTGGTCCACAAACTTTACCAGCACTTCAGAGACTAATTTCATGCATCTTTCTATTGATTGAGTGGGAAAGGAAAGTTATAATAGCTGGTATCCTTAATCGGGCATTCTAAACTCACCAGCGTTGTTAGATAGTCAGTCGATAGACAAACCATACCAGGTGGTTTCGTTAGTTTACAGTTTTGCCTTTCGACTAAATCCATGCAATTTTAAGCTTCAAAGTTCAAGTATGGAATGACGAAATGACGTATGGCACTATTCGTGTTCACAGAACTTCGTGCTTTGGCAGTTTTCAATTTTGGCAATCGGCTGGTGCAATACACTTTCAGGATGTACTCATTGAGTACATCCTGAAAGTGTATTGCATTAGTTGATTCACAATTAAAATGAATCCATCATGTTTTTCAGAGTCTGTGGGATATAATTTGTAACCCACGTTACTTGCCATATCATCTACGAAAGATTATAGTTCCTGTAATTTCCAGAAATGCCTGTTACGCAAATCATGAAAATAGCCTCATTGGAATGATAGCATAGGAAGGAGAGAACATTACGACCCGAGCCATAAAGAAAAGTGCCAAAGCACGAAGTTCTGTGGACAGGAATAGTGCCATCCGTTACTTCGTCATCCCAGACTTCAACGTTGAAACTTAAAATTGTATGGATTTAATCGAGTGGCAAACTGTAAACTAACGAAACCACCTCTTACGGTTTGTCTACCGACTGACGACCATGTTCGATTAACGATACCAGCTAGTATAATTTTCCTTGTCCCACTCAGTCAGAAGAAAGATGCGTGAAATTAGTCTCTGAAGTGCTGATAAAGTTTGTGGACCAGAACACAGGGGGCTAATTCTATGAAAACATGCCATGTCTGTCACATACTACGATTTTTGGCTACCAATATTTTAGAACGGAAAAATTTGACTTTTTTTATTGGAGATATCTCATCAATGGAATAACGCGAAGCAAACTTTTAAAAAATAACGGTGGGCAACAAGCATAGTGATTTTCAGCTGTGTGACAGACATGGCAAGTTTTCATGGAATTAACCAGGGGGGATAACATATGATCCATTTCGGCTTCTCGAGGAACAACGGCATTTGGAAGAAAGTCGTATATTAAAATTCAATTACTTTAAATACTTCTTCATTTTAAGGTTATTGAGTCCGTTTCGGTTAAATTCTCTGTATTTTAATTAATAAAATACTAAAATATTTTATATCATTTTTGTGATATGAACTGCTGATATGCAGCAAAACAGCAGTAGATGAAGCGATTGTCAAGAAAAATAAACGATTACCGTTTTTACTGTCCAGTATATAACAAATGGTTAACAAAGTTCGTCACATATTAATATATATGAAGTAAATTTATTTACTTCTAGATGTATTATAAAAAATTAAAAAAATTAAAAAAAAAATGAAAACTTGAAATTTTACAATTTTTTAAAAAATATGGTCCTTTTGCGGCAGTAAAAGATATGACTTTATCATAATAAACATTTACCGGGACATTTCTCATATCGTCAGGTAGCTATTGCGTCCTATTAGAAATTGTATTCGTACGTTTGGATAATTAAAAAAATATATTGACAAAAAACATGTTTTTTGCGATTTTTGGAAACTTTGTCCCCCTTGCGGCGGTAAAAGATATTAACAGATCGGTGTAACATTTTACGAATTTATTCTTTATTGCAAAAGGCAACTTTTCCGCTCTATTACATTTCGATTATAATTATTTCGGTTTTTTCGACCCACCCTAGAGTAAACACCCACTACTAACTTTGAAACTAATTATAAAAGCAGGAAGTTACTGGTACCAAACAATTGGAAATAAAGTCTACTTTTAAATGATGTATATAAAATTTGCTTTGGGGGAATCTACAAATAAAAACCAAACTAAACTTTCTTTTTTTTTCAATGGCAATACCCAATTTTGATAATATATTTTAAATCTTCGGCTCAAACTATGTCTAAAAAAATTCAAGTCATTTTGATGACAAGTTTTGAATTATAAGCATTTAAAATTTAGAGCTTCTACTGTCAAATTACATATTCATGTTTTTATTAATATCTCCTGAAATTATAATCCTAATGTGATAGTGTTTTGTATGATTATAATACTGAAAAACCCAAGCATAAATGCACTGAATTTGCAATTTTAAAAATTTTATAATATAAATTATGAATTATGAAATTAATATTTAAAAAATATGATTTACAACCTACAATTTTTTGAAAGTTTTATTATTATGCCCTGCTTTATGCGAATTTTCAGTTTCAAAATTTCATCCAAGTGGTTTTCGAATTATGACTAAAAAATGTCAAAATCATGGTTTAATTTTTTTTTCTATGATGATCAGATAAGCATAATTTGAAAAAAATATATTTTGCTCATTTTATTGAAAAGTTTGGGCTGGCAATAGCCGAGTGTAATGATCATATTGGCAAGAAATAGTATAATAATACAAGTGACATGGTCATTCTGTAGCATTTCAACAACCGAGTACCGAACTTCAATTAAAAAACAGCCCACAATATATGCTCATTTTAAAATAATTAATTTCTCTTAAATTAATCGTACGAATTTGTTGAAAATGTGTTTTTAGGCTAATAGAAGTGTGTAGAATTTATTTATGGTGCCAAATTTGGATACTGGTATTGAAAAAAAAAGTTTGGGATCGTTTTGGTTGTTGATGCCTCCTTAAGCAAATTTTATATACAGGGTGGTTATAATTAAACTTCCCCAATAAACAGCATCCTACAGTGCAAATGGGTGAGCGGAATGTAATGAAATTTGGTATATAGACCATACACGAGATGCGCTCACGGAATTTCGAAAAAAAAAAATAGTTCAAAAATGTCCACCAGATGGCGCTTTTTCCGGAAAAAACATTAAATGTAACATAATAAACGACCAAAACGGAATACAAAAACAATATTAACAATCCAGAACAAGAATTATGAGTAATAAAATGTAAAACCGTCTGTTTTGGCCGTTTATTGTGTTAAATTTAATGTTTTTTCGTGAAAAAGGGACATCTGGTGGCCATTTTGGAACTATTTTATTTTTTCGAATTTACGTGAGCGCATCTCGTGTATAGTCTATATACCAAATTTCGTTGCATTCCGTTCACCCGGTTGCGCTGTAGAATACTGTTTATAGGGGAAGTTTAATTATAACCACCCTGTACATCATTTAAAAGTAACCTTTAATTCCAATCGTTTGGAACCGGTGACTTTCTTCTACAATTATTTATTTGTCACAGACTTAGAAGGTGGTGTTTCCTTATTTTCCCCACGACTGTACATATTTATATATATTTTAATATTTTCAGAATCACCATTAAATTGTGTTATAATTAAATTGTGTGCATAAAATTACGCGTTGCTTTATGCTGTCGATCGCCAATTCCAAGATATTTAAAATCAGTTCGGTTTAGCTCAGCCATACTCAACCTGTGGCCCGCGGACAAAATGTGGCCTGGCAACCTTTTATGTGGGGCCCCTGACACATATTCATTAATCCATATTTATAAATTTAATTGAGATGTGCATAAAAGGTATTTAAGATCTTTACAGTTGATTTATGTCTTTTCGTTGAAATGCAAAAACTGCCCTGTTATTTCTAATTACTTGTAAATTATGTAAAAAATGTCGTTTTCATTTGTCAAAAATTCTTTTTAAATGAAATCCTAAGGACTATTTCCTAGAAATCCGCACAAACGTTTCTTGTCTGGAAAGCTAAGAAAAAACGAGACAAAGTGCACACATGGGTACTGTAAGATAACTTTAATACTAATATTACTCTGTAAAACTGTTATCGGGTTTTAATTAAACCGTTTCGTCGGACATTATCGATTTTACTTTTGGTGGTTCTTACTAGATGTTGTATAAAATTTAGATCCATAATTTTGAGACAGTAGTACATGATTCGATTGATCAATTTCTAGATGTTATCTGATTTTCAGCCTTTAGCATATACTTTGGAATTAAGATATGCCCAGAACCGCTCAATTGGTTGAATTTTGGGAACGTTAGCTGGGTTGACGTACTTCTCTATAAAAGTGATGTTTTTCTGGCGGAAGTTGTTGAGAACGATTTTTAAATAATAACTGCTGATCATGTCTGGCCGGAAGGCGTAATCACCGCCCTTTTACTTCCTACCTATGTAAGGGATGAAATGACGGTGAATGCACTTATTCAATTGTTGTTGCCTCTTGACAGCGAACCCAGACTTTCGGATGAACAGGCGAATTAAGCCTTTCGGACTAATTGCAATCCAAACGAGGATCTTGTCTTAGTAGCGAATTTAATAGCAGGTTGTGTCGTGGAGACGTCAGATATGTAGTGTCTACTATTATCGTTAAAAATGGAGTGAGCGAGCGTAAAATATGACTCGTCATCATCGATCCTCGAAACCTCGATCAGAGAATTTTTTTAACAAGCGAGCACAGTTCGTTTTCGCGGCAACCATTTGCTTTTCTGTGCGGCTTGGTATGACACTTTTCTTGTGAAATTTGATGTTAAGCTTCTTGGTGATTGCCTTATGTAGGTGGCCGGGTGAAAAACTGAATATGGCAGTCGAAGAATGAATTAATACCCGGTCGTTTTTGTCAAACAGTCGTTTCAACTAATATACTTGTAATTTTGACTGTGTGAGTTTTGGGGCCTTCCTACCGGACCCGGGTTGTCTTTTCGCCGTGAGTCCCTTCTAGTAATGATGTAGAACATCGTATATTAGTTCATTTGGAGATATTTTTGTCAAAAAAGTGGTTCACGATGAACTTGTTCCCACAATGAATATTGCCTTCATAAAGCTTGTACACACGCGTGCACAGACAGTCCTTTTTCGACTCCATTCTCGGAAAACAGAAATTATTTATTGAACTGTCGTCTGACGGACTTTCCCTTATATACAATAACGTAAAACCTGATGCGCAGATTTCGCCTGATTCGTATTCATTTGCTATTTTGCACAACAACAAAATTTGTATGGATTTTTAGGAAACAGTCCTTATTTGTGCTACATTTCTTAATCTTCAACACAAACTAAACATTTTTCCAAATTAATTAAATTTGCACCTGATATTTCTACATTTGAAATATTAATAACAAGTTTTTGTATTGAGCGAAAGAGTGATTTATTAAAGAAAATAGGATATTTTTTTTCTTTTTAAGCAGAAATTCTGCATTTTTATAATTACATTTTATACTTATTAAATAGATAATACTGTTTACGGGTCGCGAGAAAAAATGCCTCTAAAAACTTTTCACATAACAATCGTCGCAGCATATTTCTACAATATATCAACTAGAAATCCAACAAGAAGTATATTCTTCGGATATAGTGGTATTAAAAATTTTATTAACGTATCGAACGTTAACAAACGTTCAAAACTGCTGCTAATATTAACTTAAAAGTTAAAATGCTTTGTTATACTACTTTTGTTTTTTTACTACTTTAATTACTCGTTTTTACATGATTAAATAAGTGTGTTGCGGCCCGCATAACGTCGCACACATATGTTTGCGGCCCGCGAGAAAAAAAGGTTGAATATGGCTGGTCTAGCTAGTCAGAACAATTCAAACCACTAGTTCTAGCCGCCTGTGTCAGATTGTCACCATTCTTGCTCTCACGGCAAATGTATGTTGCTGACCTACGAACTGCTCCGTGATTACTGAATGACAGGTAGCTACACATGGAAGGATTTCACTCCCACCTTTCTGTTAACCCTTAGGGCTGCTTCTTCTACTTTCAAAATTTCCGGTTCCCTTGTGCCACCCTACAGAAATTAATTGTTTTTTTTTTGTTTGTTTTTGTTTTTTTCTTAAAATACATATTTTTTATGACAATTTCATAATTTTTATATTTGGAAATCAGTCTTTAAAAAATGCACTTTAAGAATATACAATATTTTACAATATTTTACAATATTTTAACCGTAATCTATTTTTTGCAGCTGTAAGTATGCGAATCCAAAATTACAGCTCATTCCGCCTGTTTGATCAAGTTGTTTTTGATTTAATCTTAAAATACTATCTTCAGTGTAATTTGTTTTGCAACTGTTAAAAAATAATTCAAAATTAGGAGTTTAAAATTTTAAACATACCTAATTCACAGACTTCTTTATTAAATGTCTTCCGTTAGGTATCCTATGTAAACTATCACGAAGAATGCAAATTAAGTTTTTAAACATAGGTCTTTGTAATTTAAATTCCAAAGTTTGATACAATTTATGTGAAAAGTGCTTCCTTATTCTTAATTTTTAATAAACAGTTAAATAAGACATAATTTCCCAATTGAATGGTCTATTAATCGAAACAAAGAAATCATTCTAGGCTTCCGACTGAGTCGGAAATACTTACTTGGAAACACCCCCCAATTGTCAATCCTAGATTTTAACGAGAGTGGACTTGGAGAGAAGTTTGACTTTGACTCCAGTTACGAAGATCAAGAAAAATGTGGGAACTATTGTATTATATTGTACTCCCGAATACATTAATTCACAAGATATAGGCCCTTCTCTGTTTCGGAAGGAGAGTAATTAAATAAGGGGTAAAAAGCATGATATTCCTTCTAAAGCTATCGAAGGCAAAATTTTGAAATTAGTGGTTTTCACGATTGTGTTTCGTGATAGTGTGATATAGAGAATGCTATACCGGTACTGGACAGATCAAATAGCCAAATAGATGAAAATTTAAGCATAAAAATACCAGAAAAGCACGGATGCATTTAAGCATAAAAAACTTCTGCTATACAGCCAATCTTTTTTCCAGCTGAATAGTGAAAATACCATCAGCCACTGTATGTTAGTTTCTTCCCACACAAAAAGTACTTGGTAATGAAAATAGACGAATATTCAAAAACCCATCTAAGTATTTTCTGTGATGCAATACTTTTACTACAGAAAGCAGATCAAAAATACATAATTTGGCCTACAATCAGTTATCTTCATCTACATTCAATACAGTGAGTGAATACGCTTTCAAAAGCTTTAATGTAAAACACGATCCAGTCTTCCCATCTGTAAAGCATGTATAGTAAAGTGGGGAGGGCAGATGCCGCAGTTTTTCTTTTCTTCTTGTAAAATGTACAATAAAGCAAAAAACAACAAACTAAGTACCAGAAATCATTGATCAAATATAGAATCTAATTTCTATGTTAAACAAGTTAAAACCCTCTTAATAAAGTAAGCATAATTATTTTCCCACAGGTCCTTTTTTTAACATCATTTTTTATGTGCTGGATAAGATGCCGCATGGGATGTGGGACAGATGCCGCATGGAGATAAATGCTAGGCTGTTTATTTTTTTCAAGCAAATCACATTTTTATTTTCTCAAACTACTTAAAACGAAAATAAATAACAGTAAACTTACAAAAATTATATATATCACTAAATTGTGAAAAGTTTAACGAAAATGCAAAAGTGTAATCTCTATAAACACAACATAAGACAAAAAGTGAAAATGAAAAGAAAATCATTCGAATTTACATGAATGGATAGCATAATTACTGGAAACAATAGACAGCATAATTCCAAAAAAGTTATAAATCACTGGTGTACATCCAGGCGAACATTGCAGTTTGCTCTTAATGTAAGTATTATTTCATTTCTATTTAGGCCCTAGTCTGTTTATTTTTGGCCTTTCTTCTCATTCTTTGATAATGTATTTCCATTTGCCCACAATCACACCACACTACCCGTTGCAAAAGTAAAGTAAGCGTTTTCCATGCAGCTATCGATTGAATTTGATGCACTGAATCCTGTCCGCTTTAAATTTTGCTCTTTGATAAGACTCCAGCCACCCAACATATGCAGAGTCATCAAATTTCAATCCAGTTCTGCCATAAGAATCCATAAGAGGAACAATTTACCCATTGTTGGAAGATGACTCATATTTTAGTTTTTTTCCTCAAGTAAGGCGTTTTGAAGTTGATCTTTTCCTTCCCTTTTTTACACATTTTACTTCCGCCAAGTTGTAGTTCTTTGACGCTTTCTAGTTTCTTTTGTTTTTCACTTCCTTCTTCTTTTTTATTGTTTATAAAATCTGTGCTTGTAATATTTGCATTCTTTTACTTTCTCTTACTTGGATGTATAGGTCTTTTGACCATTGGGGTAGGAGATATTTTGTTTAACAGTTTAGATGGTGTGGATTGCAAACGGCCTACGTTTTCCTCATTCACACATGGTGAACCAACATTGTTGCTGAGAATATTTTTATGCGTAGCAGAATGCGCTAATATACATTCATTTAAATGTAAGTTCTACTTAAATCGCAGTGATGAATTTATTGAACCGAAAAACAAAAATATATTTTGCGGCATCTGTTCCTCAATCTCGGTGCGGCATCTGTCTCATAGTGGCGGGTAAGATGCCGAGCCGCCATTTTGTGTCATTTGAGCAACGCGAGAGAAAGGCAAGCACATGTCTGTATTCTACGAGGATCTATTCTATAGTTGCAATCGATTTTGGGATGAAATCGCTGCTTATTTTTCTTAAAATATGTAATAAAACTTCATTAGAATAATTTTAGCAACTTACCACGCAGGTTCGAATCATAAAAACTGGCATAAATATGTAAATTCTGACAATTAAGCGGTGGAAACGCATAGAACCCATCACACAGCACAGAGGAACACTACGAACTTCTTAAATTGGTCTAGGGAACGCTAGTGTCGCCTATTCAATCTCTGCGGCGTCTGTCCCCACTTTACTATATGCCTCACTCTTAACAAACACATCTGCGCTGACAGGCAAACAGTAATGTTCTTCATAGTTTCTGCCTAGTATTGGAAAAACTTGTGCTTTACGAAGAAAAACACTCTCATGGTTAATGATATAACACAATTCCTGCGTCCGATACATTTTGAAGGAATCTCACGTTTTTTTTCCTTTCTTTATTTCTCTCCTTCCGAAACAGAAAAGGGTCCATATCTCGCAAATTATTCCATTCGGGATTATAGTTACTATACATTTATTGATCCTTGTAACAAGAGCTTTCTAATGATACCATGCTCGTCAAAATCCGGAACTGACACTTGGGGATGTTCTCTATTTAGTTCATTTTATCTATACGACCTTCTAATATTATGAATTCACTGAGTAATTGGAGATAAAAGATAACATGATTATCCACGAAATTCTATTACTTATTTGCTGCATACCATCTAAGATTACGAAACTGCATAAAACACAACGGAAACACGTGAAGAAAAATTATGAAAAAAAATTCCGTTCTTCTATTTTATAAATGATATTTGTTCAAATAATATCTAATCGATAGAAAGCAATCGACACTTTTACAAGAGGCTTCCCTTTAACCCTCCTAGTAAAATTATGGGGTTTTTTTTACCCCAGTTTGTTTCTATTTTGAAATTAAAAATATTTTGAACCCGAAAAAAATAATAATGTATTCTAAATATATATAATCAAGCAGACACGTCCTAGGAAGAAGTTATATGTAATAAAATTAATTTTCTGTTTCAAATCATGTAAAACGAAGAACGCTTATAAAATATTAAAACCTGGTATTAGGGGGGTTAAATGAGGTCGTTAATTTTTGAAGCACTTAATTTTAATTCTGAAATACCACATCGGCCCCAGAAATTTTGAATGAAATTTTCTCTTTTTTAGAAGTACGTGAAGAAAAGATTTTACTTATTTTAAAATACATATCTTTTGTAAATTACGATGTCATTTAATCATTTCAGCATTTTACAAATAAAAGTACTTTTAACTTCAAAGGGTTAAGAAAATAGAACCAGAGGTAGTTGATACTAAAAAAAAAAAAATGTTTTAATAGAGGAATGTTGAAAGAAAAGCAACACAATAATCCATTTCGTTTAAGAACTCGCAAATATTATTTAAAATTCCTTCATTATCCAAAACATCTTACTCAATATATCAAAACATTACAAATTAATAAAAAAAGGGTTTTGTACATTCTGTCAACAAATCGAAAATATGTCCATGAAGAATTGGAACATTACTGGTAAAAAAAATGATATGATATACAAAAAGAACAGACATTTCTTTTAAATCAAATATAAAACATATATTAAAACTGAAAATAAATAGTAAAATAACTGGACATTTACACAATAAAAGAGTTCAATATTAACGTGAAAATAAATAAATAATAAAAAGAAAAGTGCCCAACCTTTCCCCTTTTAATAAATAAATAATTAATAAAAAGAGTCCAGCCACCCTTTCCCCTTTTATACTTAACTAATGAGCCTCCAAATCTAATCAAGTCAGTTTCTTAACATAATAAACCGGTATACAAAATTTGGAGCAAATCGAATAATTCTGAATGAAAAACCCATTTATCTAAATTAAGGGAGTTAGCCCCCCTTTCCCCCTTTATAATTAACTAGTGAACCTCCAAATCTTATCAGGGAAGCTCCTTAACATAATAAACCGATATACCAAATTTGGAGTAAATTGAATAATTCTGCATGAAAAACCCATTTATCTAAATTAAGGGGGGGGGGGACTAGCCCCGTTTCCTATACTTAACCAATGAACTCCCAAAACAAATCAGGGACGCGCCTTATCAGAATGAACCTAGAAAAAATTTGAAGCAAATCGGATGTTTCTATCAAGAGTTATCGTGTTATGTACATACATACATTCATTCATACATACATACAGAACGGGCGAACACATTACAGGGTTCGTACGGGTCCTTGAATTTCTAGACTAAGAAATTCTTTGGTACCAGTATTTTCTTATAGAAAATCTTACCTTAAATATGGCGAAATTTTGTGCGTTTAAACTGAATTTATATATCTATAAAAAATGCTGATATCTGGCCTTGAAAATAACGGTATCCTTACGAATCCTGCATTAGCTCTCAGGCCTTGATAGCCTGTGAGCTAAAAATCACCAGTTTACTAAATGATGTATACAAAATGACGTAAATTAAAAACTAATATTAAAATAAAATTAAAACAGTCAACGTTTCGGTCATGATCTATGACCATCTTGAGGAAAGAGTTGTTACATTGATTTTAAAGAACGCAGTCAAGCCAGGGGTGCAAGCGCTGCGCAACAAATGGCTGATTGCTACCACTAAATTTTTATAGTATTCCTCACCTTATTTATTGTCGCGCTTTCTGAGATTTAATAAGGCGAAGAACATTACTAAAATTTAGTGGTGAAAATCAGCCATTTGTTGCGCAGCGCTTCCACCCCTGAGTCAAGCCGTCTTGAGTTTCAAAAACTCGTTGATAATTGCTTCAGACAATCATAAAAAACAGATTATGCGGTGGAATCATCTATCTAAAGAGCAAAAAGTAACGCTCAAAGGTTTTCTTAGAAAGAAAGTCCACTTATACATATTTACCTCTAATAAAAAAAAAATAATCAACCACTTCATAATGTGTTCCTTATGATTTGCTGAAACCATTATCAACGAACTTTTCAAATTTTTGACGGCTAGACTTTGTTGTTTAACCCCTTAAGGATCGCTTAATATTTGCAAAAAAGTACCTATTTTTTTATTACATAAATCGAATTATCATAAGGGTTCTAAATAAAATATGCAATTAGTTTTTTAAGGAGATAAGAAAGATGTTATAGAACAAATTCACGTTTGCAGAATAGCCATCATGCGAGAATTATGTGTCCCAATGCTTGTTTTACACCATACAAATTAATACGAATATGACCTTTATTTTTCACATCTTAGATTTTTATTCATCACACAATGTTTTACAAACAGTATTTGGAAGAATATATATACATTAAATTTTGATTATTAATATTTTGAGTGTGATATATCTCGAAACATGCAATACAAAGTCCAACATCACAAACAGCGCCAAAAACCTAAGCCGAACGGTAGTATTCAAAGACTTCAAAAGCCAGTTAAATTTTTCTGGTTTCAGAATATTTTCAGCAAATAAATCTCCAGCCCGGAAATATGACGGGCACTAGAAATAACGAACGCCACCTCAGCCCCTGCCATCGAAATACCCAAGGCCAGAGGACACGAATTCTGACGTCATCACTAATCGACCGACTTCTCACTAGTGTTGTAATTCTCACCGGAAAATTTTTAATAGCAATTTTCTTTTATTTTGTTTGTGGAATATTTATCATCTTATTAAACAGTAATAAGTATTTAAACTTATTGGTGAGAATTTGCAATTCCCCCCCCCCCCCGCCCCACAAAAAAATGCGCCAACACTGTGGCATTCCGCATCTGGTTGAATTTTTATTTAGGGATTCCGAATTCTCACCAGTAAGTTTACATAGTTATAAATGTTTTATAAGATGATATTTATTCTACAATTAAAATAAAATTGTTATTCAAAAATTTCCGGTGTGAATTCAAATACTAGTGAGAAGTCGGTCGATTAGTGATGACGTCACAAACTGGTGTCCTCTGATCTTGAGTATTTCGATGGCAGCGCCTCAGCCCGTGATATTGACGTGAGCGAGAATTAAGGAGTTAAAAGCAATGTAACAACTCTTTCCTGAAGATTGTCATATATGACGAACGAACAATTGATTGATTTAATTTTATTTTCATGCTTGCTTAGTTTTCAACTTTAAAACATTTTGAATGCACCATTTAGTAAACTTGTCATTTTTTTTATTTTCACGTTAATACTGAAAATAATTTAAAAAATTTTTCTAGTTGGTTTAATATTTTAGATGTAGATCAAAAAAATATCAAATATATTCAAATCCACACTTCAGAATACAATTTTAAAGAATCATAATACTAATTGAAAGCATGTCAAGCAATGGCCGTTCATGATTATTTTCCCGGACTAGTGTTCCGATACTATTTCAACCACTGTATGTAATCAGTCAGCATTAGCTGAAACTTTTAAATGTTGTTTAAAGAGATTTACCAGTTTAGTCGAAATATCGTTAATGCAATATTTTACAGCAAAGTTAAATTAGCCCTTAATTCTAAATAATTCAAGGAATCGCACTTTATTGCTGTAAACTACAGATATGAACGGATAAACAAATGTATTATACAGAACGAAAGAATGATTAATGAAGTTTCTTGAAAAACACTTATTCTTTGAATTCTCTGATAATAGAATATTGCCGTAAAATCATAACTAAAAGCAAATGCGGTAAAACAGCTATACATTCTAAATGTGTATTGTAACGAAAATTTGTCTTAATATTCTTTAACCCCTTAACGGTCGCATTAAATTACGGTTTAAAAATTCAAATGGCTTATTAGCACCACTTTTTTAAAAAAGAAATATTCACCTTATTTAATGACAAGGAAAATGATGCCATAATAAAGCCAATTACACTATTTTATAAAACTGGTGGGAATCAAACAATCTGAATAAAAAAACACAGCCCGTAAATATCACGGGAGCGAGGATTAACACTAGAACCGCCGGAAAATTTACTCAAGTGTTATAGAAATATTATACACCAGTATTTTTATTTAAAACTATTTTACATATTTTTTAACTTATTTCTCCGTGGTACATATTTAAATTACTTTTTTAGAAAAAAAAATCTGGTTCGAATGGAAATATTTTTATTTTTTACCGGTCAAAATGACCGCTATGGCTTTTCTTGTGCTAAGGGGTTAAATGACCAGCTTTAGAGGTACAGTCGTGGGAAAAAAAAGTAAGCACCCCTACTAACTCCCCAACAAATTATCGTAGAAGAAATTTACTAGTACTGAACGATTGGAAATAAAGTGTACCTTTAAATAATGTATAGAAAATTTGCTTAGGGGGGCATCTACATGTTAAAACGAACCATAACTTTGTTTTTTTCAGTAGAAGTGCACAATTCTGACAGCATAAATTAAATCTACATCCTTCACTTAGCATAAAAACAAAATTTTTATGCAATTCGCACCAAACGTTTCCGAGAAATTAATTATTTTAAAACGAGCGTATTTTAAGGGCTGTATCCAAATTGAAGTTCCGTACTTGATTGTTGACCAAGAATGCTTCTTGACGAAAGCATCTTAAGCGCCACCCAAGCATTCATTGAAGACTGCTAGATTACAGGATAGCATAAGAAATTTCAAAATATTTAGTCACTTCTATTATGGATGGCCCCCTTAAACCACCATTTTGCCGTTTTTAAGCATAATTTGAAAACTACTTGGAAGAAAAATGTGAAATTTTGGATTTGCATAAAGCAGGACTTTATAAATCTAAATCCATCAAAAAAATTTTAGGTTGCAATTCATAATTTTTTTAATATTAATTTCATAATTCATATCATAAAATTATAAAAATTGCGAATTCAGCATGTTTATGCTTGGGTATATTAGTATTAATGCTACAAAAAAAAAAAAAAAAAAAAAAAAAAAAAAAAAAAAAAAATAGCACATCAGGAGCATAATTTCAAATATAAATAAAAGTATGAAAATGTAATTTAACATTACAAGCCCTTAATTTTCTATATTTATAATTCAAAAACTTATCATTCAAATGACTTGAAATTTGGTGTCTAGGCATAGTTTGAACCGAAGATTTGAAATATCTCGTTAAAATTGGGTATTGCCATTGAAAAAAAAAAGACGTTTCGATTCATTTTAATATGTAGATGCCCCTCTAAGAAAATTTTATATACATCATTTAAAAGTAGACAATATCCAATCGTTCGGTATCGGTAACTTTTGTCTACGATAATTTGTTGACGAGTTAGTAGGGGGTGTTTACTTTTATTTTTTCCCACAGCTGTACATTAAATAAAGGATGAAAAAATTAAATGATCTTTTTCACGCTTTTATACATTTAAAATTGAAATTTTTAAATTTTTCATGTTAAAACAAGAAATGCAATTAAGGATATAGCGTTATTAAATATTGTAAAATGAATAAAATGAAGATAATTGTAAACTATGTGCAGTCGTGCGGGAAACAAGTAAACACCCCTTACTAGCTCTGCAACAAATTATCGTAGGAGAAAGTTACTGGTACCAAACGATTGGAAATAAAGTCTACTTTTAAATAATTCGTATAAAATTTGCTTAGGAGGCAATCTACATCTAAAAACAAACCCAAATTTTGTTTTATTTCATTAGCAATACCCAAGTTTGACACCATAAATAAATTTTACACCCTTCAATTAGCTTAAATAGAAATTTTCCTAAAAGTCGCACGATTAGTTTAAGAGATATTAATTATTTTCAAATGAGCGTATGCCAGGGGCTGTGACGGAATTAAAGTTCGGTAATTGATTGTTGAAATGCTACAGAATGACTAAGTCACTTCTGTTAATGTATTATTTCTTTTGTCTAATATCACCATTTCACTCACTCAATATGTTTCGACTGTTGCCAGCGATATTGTTTGAATAAAATGAGTAAAAAATATATTTTTTTAATTAGTGTTTCTGCACATCATAGATGGTCCCTTGAACCATCATTTTAACGTTTTTAAGATAATTTGAAAGCTACTTGGAAGAAAAAAATTGAAATTTTGGATTAGCATAAAGCAGTACATAATAAATATAAATCTATCAAAAACTTGTTGGCTGCAATTCATATATTTTTTTAGAATACTAACTTCATAATAATATTATAATATTTCCATATTATAATATTTTTGAAATTACAAACTCAATGTTTTTTTTTTTCGGGGGGGGGGGGGTATTAGTATGATAACCACACAATAAAATATCACATTAGGATTATAATTTCAGGAAATATTAATAAAAATATTAAAATGTAATTTAACAATTGAAGCTCTAAATTTTGAATGTTTATAATTCAAAAACGTATCATCAAAATCACTTGAATTTTCCTTTCTAGACACAGTTTGAACCGAAGATTTAAAATATATTTCAAAATTTGGTGTTTCCATTGGAAAAAACAAAGTGTGGTCTGGTTTTGATCTGTAGATGGCCACTAAGCAAATTTTATATACATCATTTAAAAGTAGACTTTATTTCCAATCGTTCATACTATAATTTGTTGCATAGTTATTAATGGTTGTTTACTTTTTTTCTCCTCCACTGTTCTTTTTAGAATGCACATGCACATTCATCTGAATAAGATAGGAAAATAAGATTATTAACTGTGCTTTAATTTCGTTTTTTTTAATATAATAAGAAAGAGTTGAGCCTCCATACTGCAAATAATCTGTTCATTAAAGGGTATATTTCCCTGAATTTAAAAATCCTATATGTTGATATGTCAATTGTGTTTAATGTTAATTACCACCAGTACAAACTAAATTATTTAAAATTTATAAAGTAAAAATTTCGCACAATACATGTTATGCTACAAATCTTAAAAAGTTTTGCAAAATAATATGTACAACAAATGGCTTTTCATTTTTTTTCCAAATTTTGCAAAAAATGATTACATAGAAAATCGAAAATAGATATTTGGTTAAGAAATAAATCTTATTTATAATTATAATTAATTTAATTTGAAAAATTAGTATTTAGGACCATCTCCATATTAAAATAGTAAAAAAAAATTGCATTTTTAATACTTTTACTCAATTTTGACACCATATTTAAAGTCTGTTATAAATTTTACATTTAGATCTCTCCTCGGGAAATCCAAGGTTCGCGTACACTTTGGAATTTCCATGGAATGTGGCACCACGATTAATGATAAGAAAATTTCTATTTAATTTTTAAACGCAGTTTTCGCTACCGAGCCGTTTATTGACAGAATTGGCAATGCATTTTTGCAGTTAAATAAGGCGAAAAAAACTTAAAAATTTTGTGGTAGAACAGTGCGAACGCTGGGAAATTTTTCTTCACAAGGAAGAAATGAAATTATAATGATATATATTTTTCAGGCAACTTTGACAAAGAAAACGAATTAATAAAATGTAAAATACAGCTTATTTTTAAACGTTTTTTGTAATTTTTTCTTTTACCCTGATATATCTTCTGTGCGCTTTTTCTAGAAATCCATCCTAACTTTATCAGAAACTTTACGTGATAGAGGAGAAAGCTCGGCATTTCATAACTCAGCGAATAGAAACATATTAGTAACATCTCAAATGGGGCAGAAAAAATATAAAGTATTATTTTGCTGGCATGTGTAATTGTTAGTTAACCCTTAAATGCATGAATTATTCTTTTAGAATTGTGTTTTTTATTTTTATATTAGGATTAGACACAAGAAATCTTAAGATAGATTTTTAACTTTATTTAGCAGCTTATTTTTGTAATTTTTAGAGGATTAATATTTCTATATAAATATAGTGGTTATAAGAACTTAATTTATGTATTAAAAATTAAATAAAAAGGTGATGAAAATTTACATCACTATGCAATTAAGGGTTAATTAGTTGATGTGCAAAGCGTTTTTATATTTAAATGAAATTTTTGTATTGTTTTTCACAATTAATGTACACATGTATCTTATTATAAATGCTGCAATAAAACGCAATGAAATAGTGTACAATGTTCATTTTTTGTATCTTGCAAAATATTTTAAGCTACATTGAGCAGACGATACTTAAAAGTATTGCTTTAGCTTATCATCTCTATTCAACGAAATGTTTTTTATTTTATAACATTTTAGTTGCATTGTTCGTTTATTTTTTAAAGATCAGCATTGTTTAAATTCGATAAGCCAATTTCACTATTTGATTTTATAAAGGCATTTGGCATATCATGTTGTCAATTAAATTTCAATCAAAGCTATTCATATTGGCAATGTTCCTTAAACTTTACACTCTTACTATCACATGGTGTCTTCCAGATGCAACTGCTATAATATTTTGTTCTTTTATAAAGTTCTTGATAAATTGCACGAAGTATAACAAACATCTTTTAGCCCTTTAAGACCTGACCTAGAAAATTGTGTAGGTATTCCTAAAGAAAAAGAAAAAACACTTTCCTCTTTTTGTGGAATTTAAAGTCGAGCCTGCACCCACAGAATTGTGTGGATCCTTCCTTGCCATAACCAGTCATCGGGTATTTTTATAATAGTTTTTTCAACCAACTAGTATCCCATTAATTAGGGGAAAACTCCAAAAGTTTTCATTTCTACCAAAAATCTTCCGGTCTCAAAGGGATATACAGTGGCGATCAAAAGTTTCCGGACAGCATAAAATTTTTGGTTAATTTGTAAGTGTATCCATATGAGGAATCTCAAAGTGATACTTATGCACTTTATTGACATAATAGTTAGGAACATATTTATGGAATAAAAAATAAATATCGATAAATTTAATTGACAAAATTAATTGCAAAAGAAAACGTATGTTCTCAAAAGTTTCCGGCCATTTTGGCAAGTTTGAAAAAAATGGTGTTATAATAGAAAATGACAGTGATCAACAACATTTACAATCAGTATTTTGTCTTCCTATATTTAAGAATAAGAACTGCGGAGCAGCGACGTGGCATCGATTCAAAGAACGGTTGAAAATCGTCTATGGTAAGTTTTTTTCACGTTTCTTGCATTTTTGTGGGAAAATTCTGCTGAATTGGAATATTTATAATTCCGCCCACGTTTTCAAATTCTTTCCAAACATTTTATATTGTTTTCTGATAGGGTGATTGGGCTGTACATTTCAAAAGTGGAATTTTTTCGTGCTAAAGCCGCTGCTTGACAAGCTTGTATGTATGGTTTGGGCCGTTATCATGCTAAAACAAGTAGTTACGACCATAATTTTTCCTCCAATAAGGCAGCAAATGATCTTGCAAGATATCTTTACACATAGCACCATTCATCTTGCAGCGAATTTGAACTAACGGACCGACACATTTTCCAGAAAATGCTCCCCACAGCATAACGTGTCCTCCGCCATACTTCATTGTAGGAATAACATATCCCGAATCTTATCTTTTGTTTTAAGGTCGTCGGGCGTAGTGTCTGACATTATTCCCAAAAAGGTTGAACTTCGATTCATCGGAAAATAGCACTTTTTCCTGTTTACGTTTGACCAGTCTTTGTGTTCCTTGGCAAACGCAAGTCGGCCCTCTGATTTTTTTTACTTATGAAAGATTTTTTAACACCGACTCTTCCATAAAATCCTACGTCACGTAAGCGTCTTGACACGGTAGACCGACTTATTTCAACACTATTTTAACACCGGAAATCGAGGGGAATTGCAGTGGAATTTTTATGCGAGTCATCAACTGCTTTTCTCCTGATAAATGTGTCCACACGGATAGTCGTTTTTCAGTGTCTCCCGGACCGTGGAAAGTCCTGAAGGCCATGGCCATCTTTATTTATTTTTTAAATATCGTTCACAGAAAATTTTCTGATCGATAACTTTGCCGCAATCTCACGAGAGGATTGGCCCTTTACCGACAAACAAACCACTCGTTTACGAACAATAATTGGTGAACTTTTCATTTTTTAATTTCAAATACGTTATTAACGTTGATTAATTAACAAACACGGTAAACAAAAAACACTTTACCGATAGCAAAAACTAACGAATAACGAATGGACGGAAACTTTTGCACACAAAAATTTTGAATTCCTCCCCTTTGCATCAAGTATCTTCAGTATCCAATCAAAATGATCACGTGGTAAGAGGTCTTTTGCTTATCCCCAGCCTTTGGACCAATTGTGCTTCTTCTTCGCTGAAACGTTCTGGCAAACAAATCAAAGAAACTAACTGGTCGGAAACATTTGACCGCCACTGTAAATAAGATAGTCTTTTCTTTTCTTCCCTTCCATTTTCGACTACGTACGAACAAATCTAAACAGCATAATTAATAGCAATCTAGAAATGACCAACACACTAACATAAGTGATAAAATAAATAGCGATACAACCACAAAAGCCAAGGTACAATCATGTAGATCTCCGTATAAGGCGATCAAACGACTTCCGCCCCGTGGCCAGGTACAAAACTCGTTAAGCTATGCATATTGCCAGGTAGGTAGGGGCCTGGTCTGCGGTATAATAATAATAATGTAAATAAGGTATGATATAAACAGTATCTTGGCCGCTGATTATTATCAAATTTTTAATCGATTTATTGATGCTGCTATTGGTAGTCCACATATATCAACCACTTTGTAAAGGACACTAGAACACATGTGAAACAAAATCTTTATTATAAACAAACTCTGAAAATACACAAATGTATACAACTGCGACTCAAAATCTTTTTTAATAATAAATTTCTTTTGAAAAATATTTGTATAGAACTATATTTTTTAAAACCCTATATTTTTTAAACTCATTCTTATTTACTAATCGCATGACACTTTTTTATGACTAAACAGGTTATTTTAGTTACTAAAAAAGACTTTAAACAGTTAGGTTTATGATTATTTCTGAACATGGAAGTGTATATTTTATAAAGTTTGTATAATTTAGGAGATATGATAGTTTTGCTAAAATCCTTCGCGTGCATAAGAGAAGCCAATATTGTGAAAAAAAAAAATACTCTGTCGCACGTATGACGACTAAGATAAGTAAGTGGTTTAAAGAAAGAAAATAAATGCACTTTGTCAAAGCCATTAATTCTTCAATTATAATCCGAAAAAGGCTATGAAAGATCCCGAGGTTGATTAAAAAAGGGATAAAAGGCAATGCTTTCTTATACATAATAAAAATCCCACACTCTGTAATAAAATTTTATTCTGTACTGCTTTTATAGTTTTCCAGCTTCCCATTAACGTTTAATTAAGTTAAGATTTTACTTCTTTTAACACACGCAAATAGAAATTTAGTGAGGCAATTTTCGTTTTTGTTAAGACTAAGCTTAACATACTAAAGCCCAGTTGAATATTTTATATTTAATTTATCAATAAAATATATTCACAAAAGAAAATGTTAATATTTGAAAAGTTTTGTATGATAAAAACAGGCATAATTATATACCAAATAAATTTAAAAAGACTTTTAAAAACTTTATTGGACTGTTTAAATTTAGAAGATTTTTCTTAAATAACATATCTAAACAATAGTAAGATATTAAATTTTATTTTGTGGTGTGAATTGGAATATCTCAGAAAACTTGCAATAAAATGTTAAGGGGACGAGGGACCTTAAAAACCTTAAAAATCAATTTTTTATTTTTTGTAAATTTCACTTTAAATAATATTCAAGGGTACATTATATGCATTATGGCATGTATTTATCACAAAAAAAAATATTTTGGGGAAAAAAATGGAATTTTACGCGTCGTCTTAGAAATTTTCAAAATGCCTTGCGCGTTCCATATCAACGAAAATCCCCCATATTTTTTATAAAAGTTTGGTTTATATATATAAATAAAACTGTTTGTATAATTTTATATATTTGAATATAAAGGTAAAAAAAAAATGTTTTGAAAAAAGTTGAAATTTTTTCAAAAAAATTTCAAAATATTTTGATTTTTTTTTTACCTTTATATTCAATTATATAAAATTCGATGCACAGTTTTATTTATATATATAAACTTTTATAAAAAATATTGGGGATTTTTATTGATATGGAACGCACAGGGGGCATTCCGAAAATTTCTAAGGCGAAGCGTAAAATTCCATTTTTTTCTCAAAAATATTTTTTTTTAAATTTATTTTGTGATAAATGCATGCCATAATGCATATAATGTACCCTTGAGTAATATTTAAAAAAAAAAAAAAAAAAATTCCTACCTTTATATTCAAATATATAAAATTCGATGCACAGATTTATTTATTTATATAAGCCAAACTTTTATAAAAAATATTGGGGATTTTCACTGATATGGAACGCGCATGTGGCATTTCGAAGATTTCTAAAAAAAATTCAATTTTTTTCTCAAAAATATTTTTTTTTGTGATAAATACATGCCATAATGCATGTAATGTACCCTTGTGTAATATTTAATGTGAAAGTTACAAAAAATAACAAAATTGATTTTTAAGATCTCTCGTCCTCTTAAGAGTCTTGTCCCTGCCGGCGAAGACACTCACGAGCTAATGCTAATCCTATGGGGAGGGATTTTTCTAATATCTCATTTGCATTTCGACATTTTTAAATATTTTTTTTTGCATTGGATAGCCGAGGTCCGTCTCTACACCGCACCTTCGTTACTTTTTTTTTGGATTTTGGTCGCAGATATTTTAAATAAAGTTACTTTCATTTTCAAAACCGGTTCTGAAAATGAAAGTGTCATTCTAAAAAATATCTGCAACAAAAATCGAAAAGTAACTAAGGTGCGCTGTAGAGACGAACCTCGGTTATCTAATGCAAAAAAAAATATTTAAAAATGTCGAAATGCAAACGAGATATTAGAAAAATCCCTCCCCATCGGATTAGCATTAGCTCGTAAGTGTCTTCGCCGGCAGGGACAAGACCCTTAAGAGGACATATGATTGTTGAAAGTCCTTAAGGCCGATACCGGGAAGAAAAGGTACATTCCCAGAAATGGATACTCAGATTTCACGAAATTTTCTTCGTTTTTGACGAAACCATTTCCTGGGAAATGCTCCGAGCGAATATTTCGTCAAATTGAGAAAATTACTTTCTTCGCTTCTTTGAGAATAACAATTTCGTCAAAAGTGCTTGTTTGAAAAGTGCAATCAGAGGGCTGGTGGTGCCATCTATTGAACAGTTTAGAAGCTCCTGTATTTATCGGCAGGAGAAAAAATAATAGCTTCGGTGTGATTCGAACTCACGACCTCCGGTGTGGAAGATGGCCGCTCTAGCTATTACGACCTCGAATGGGTATAATTTTAAATCCATGTAATGGATTCTACTGTATGTTTATATTTTTATAAGGTTGGCAGTAATTTTATCGATGTTATAATACTTATAATTCTTGCAAGTTTTAATTAATAAGGCTAATTTATTATTATCATTCCCTATGGTTAATATGAATAATTATAATATGGCTTGATTAATATAATTTATTAGGGATTTTTTTTTCGCTGAATGATTAAAATGTGTTAATGATTAAAATGTCTGGTTAATTTGTTGCTCAGAAATAACGAATTTTAAAGTGCATATGGGGGAGATTTTATCAAATTGAGCAGGTGATTAAGATTTTAACACTTTACTGTTTACAGTAAAGAAGGGAGAGGGATCAAATATGCATATTTAATTTGATAGTTATATGAATATATTTCTTAAATGAAAAAGAGATCTTGGAATTTTGAAATTTTATTGACCAAATTTTCTTTTTGAACGATTTTGTAAAACACAGGAAATTTATTCTTTTAGAATTAAACGATAACGAGCAAAGTAAAATAATAATAATAATAATAAACATTCTTAAAAACTTTAACAGCTAAAAAAATAACCAATGCAGAAACAATAACTACTGTATTTCAACGTTTTCTGAGAAGCGCTAAAAAGTACATTTTTTAAAATAAATTGTGAAAGGAATAACATAAACAAGCGAATATCTGCTTGCTAAAGTCGCAGGATTTGAAGAGGTACGGTAGCGCGCCCTCTTCAAATAGATACCGCAACTGTTTCCTTAAAATGCATTGAGTCTGGCCGTGAGTGAAGAAACACCTTCGTGAAATATTTGAGAGTTTACGTTTCGTTAAAAGTCACGTGATGTTGATACGAAATGATTGTCAAAAACAACGAAATATAGCTCAAGGATTGCTCAATCGTCAAAATTGACAGTTTTATTTCTGACAGTGTAGCTTTCATATTCCTTGTTTTTAAAAATTGAGCTTATTTTGCTTAAATACACGAAGCTAAAATTAGTGAAAACCCGATTATATAAGATTCAATACCAATTTTTGCCAATCCTGAGTATGAATGAGAATTTCGGCTAATTATTGAGCTACATTGAAGTTGGCTTCATTTGGAGCGATTTATGTTTGATCGCCAAATTTGTTGATAATTGGAAGTGCCAGCCATTTTAAAAAGCATGATATATGAAGTTAACCAATGAACTTGGTGAACAATTTGGAAAATGCATAATACATTTGAAAACCCAATTTCACCAATTACCATCTAATAGTGCGAAAGTACAGAATTGTTTTGTGTAGCCCTGTATATAATCTACAGATTTGTATATGTACCACATTGTTAAAATGTAGTTCAGCTGGGAAAAATGTAAAACAGTTTCAAATAGCCCTTCAGCATCTTTCGTCAGTGTACGTAAAGGTACTTGAATTCTCTTCAGCAGCCCTGAATAATTTCAAAATAATTTATACATTCAAAGTAATTTCAGAAATATTAGTTAATATAAAAAACGCATATGGGTCAGTATCTGAAAATTGGACAATTTGCGTAAACTGCCAATAATAATTCATTAATTATACTAAAACCGAAAACTGAACAATGCAATATATTGTAACATTTGTTATAGCAATTACCAATGATAAATGAACATATAATGATGTATAAATAATTAATTTTAAGCTTTAAACAAACGAAAGCATCATTTCAGTCCCTGTCCCCAGGTACAAATATCCAAAATAAAATGCATGCTGTAAAAATTTCTATAAATATTTTAAACTTTTGGTACTATATATTTTTTTCTAATATGTATACAGTATGGGGAAATATAAATCTCCTTTATTAGTAAAGATTGTGTAGTAAAATATTGTAGTAAATATATTTGTCCCTGAGGTTGAACATCATCTCAGTCCCTCTAAACACACATTTAGGTTAACAGATACTAGATGGCGCTGGCAGAATTATTTCCATTGCAACAGCAACTACAGTTCAACTAGCCACCATGCATGAAGGTAAGCTGTTCTTCTCTTTGTTTCATATTTAAAAATATTTACTTTTGTTCTCAATAGAGATGAGTTTTTTATAGTATCATTCATGTCCCCATATTTAACTTTTTATTTATGAAAAAAAACTTATTGCAATTTTATTTATGCAACATACAATTGTCACATGGCATATTTAATAATTTACATGTGTGCAAAATGATTAAAAAATGGCTCTGTAGTTGTTAAGACAAAAACATCACATCAGTCCGAATTATTAGACACTGATTATGATTTTAACAGACACTTCTTTCCATAAAAGTTTATCGTACGCATAAAATATACATCCTTGATCACAAAATACCGCAGAATTTAAATGACAGAGCATGGATCATAGTATATAATTGTATGGGGTAGTTCGTACATTAATTAAAAAAAAAATCGGTGTGAAATTGTCCGGTTTTCAGATATTGACCCATATCACAACTGCAAACGGATTTCCAACAATTATCCTCAATAGACAGTACAGTAATCTAATTATTTGTGTGCCCCTGTAAATGATAGATAAATGCTATGCATAACATGTTCCACAGTAAGCATATTGTAGTTCACGTCAGTGCTGTATATCAGCCTTAATATGTTTTAAATTGTGTAACATCAATAAAATACACTGTAAGCGATTATTCTCGATAGAACATAATGTAATGGAATTCTTTCGAGTTCTCCTATAAACAAACTGGAAATGCTATACATTTCATTTCAATACCAAACATGCCACGAAAACCTCGAAAACCTATCAATTACATGGCAATCCAAGTATAGTTATGCAAGTTAAAGTACGGACTGTGCGGTGGATATCCATACATACAGACAGTCGGTCAGACCAATTTAAAGGTGCTGAAAACGCACTTTCAGCAGTTACGTTTAATAGACAGCGAAGCAACGGAATTATTTTGTGTGCCCCTTTAAGTAAACAGCAAATGCAGTTAAAGCTATATTTTACACAAGGCATTTTATAATGTAATACATATAAATTTCATTATGTTTAAAATAGTGTAACATTAATAAAATACGTTTCAAACGATTTTGCCTCGTAGGCAATTGTTAAAGAAATTCCTTTGTGTGGCTCTGTAAATGAATGATTATTTCTTTGTATTCCATGTTTTACATAAAGCATGTTTTACTGGACCTCAGAAATACATACAAATTTAATTAAGTTTAAACTTCCACAAAATACACGATCTATAGGCCATAATTTAATGAAGTTATTTTGAGTGTCCCTGTAAATGAACTGAAAACAGTGCTCATTTCATTTTCAATAGCGAACATGCCGTAGTTAACCTCAACTACGCAACTCAATTATATGACGATCCAAGTATATTTACGAGTTACATCACGGACAGACAGACGTAAACGATAGGCAAACCGAATGCATGAACACTATGTTGGAAATTGTTAAAAGGTAAATACAGAGGTGACCTTCTAAAATTTGGAGGATTTCCACATAAAAAATCAAGCACCCTCCTAAAATATTTGTCATTGATATTTTAAGGTCAGAAAGTATTGCTATTATTTTATTTCGTTTATAAAAATTGATTTTCGTTTAAATACTTAGCTGTTTTATGATTACCTTAAATTCCACAATTGCCAAATAAAATGAAACAATAAATAGCAAAATCCATTAATTGGAACGCGGTTTTATTATCACAGTATATAATTTTTCCTATTACAATCACACACATATATATATATATGATGGATGACCCAAAAATAACTGGCATTTCTTTATAAAAACCTGTATTTATTTATTTTTTTAACAAACAACCTTGACACATTCAATATACTCTCCATTTAACTTTATTTTCTTGTTTAATCGATGACTCAGTTGTTGGAAACATTGTTCAAATTTATCTGTCAGCATGGCTGCAAGCTTCTGCCTCGTTTTTTAATTCCGCTTTTCCACGTTGTTAAAACGACGTTCTTTCATGTCCCTCTTTATTCGTGGAAACAAAAAAAAGTCGCACGGCGCAAGATCAGGTGAATAGGTTACGTTTTGGCAAAGCAGTCATTCCGTTTAGCCAAGAACTGACGAACTGATAAGGCTGCGTGAGCAAATGCATCGTCAAAGTAGAAAAAACAGTCACCCACTTGCCACATCTCGGGGCAGATAAGTCCGCAATTACTTCTGTGGTCCGTCATTGGTCTTCAATCACAACCGCGCAAACTTTCAAGACATTTTCGTCCATTCTGGAAGCTAAAGAGCTTCCCGAACGAGGTTTGTCATTGATCGAGATTTCAATCTTTTTTAAGCGAGAAAAAAACTCGTACACTTGAGTTTTTCCCATAGTGCGATGTTTCTAACCTGTTTGCATCATCAAACACTTTCTGCAGTATTTTGCTCGAGCAAGTAGCAAAATTTCACAAGCATATGCTGTTCACTTAAGTCCGCCATTACAAAAATCGATGAGCAAGCAAAAATGTTTTTACAAAAAATACACTGTGACTAGACACAACTTTCCTGGCGACAACACTGATCGGGCGATTCTCCACCAACCTTCAACTAGCGGTTCAACTCCCAGTTGACAAACCTTAGGTTTTCAAATCTAACCGCCGGTTAATATTTGGATTTCACTATGAACTTGAGAGCCGAGATACCTATAACACGAGGTTGAGGTTGACGGAGAATTACCGGGTGAGTTCGCTGAATACAGAACGATTTGCACGCCGGGCAGGGAGCGGGAGGATCGCTTTCTACGCAAACCCCAGAAACAGCGCTGCCATTTCGGTTATGTTGGGTTCCCCCTTGTTTATATAAACACATGTCAAGAAATAAGAAATAATTTATAAAATCGAAATTGCATTTCTTTAAAATTATCATATCATTGTCATACAACTCACCGTTAGTTCATTAAAATAACTAACTTTCTTGTTATAACACTTGTATATACTCATATAGTTACATTAACATTTACAAAAATGTTGTAATTTTGTATTTCTGTCCGAATTTAAAAAATAGCATAAAAGGAAAACTGCTGAAATTACATATCCCCAAGGAATAATAAGTAATATGCAAATCTATTCAATAATTTCAGCTTGAAAGTTACAGATAATATTATCCTCTGAATTACGTCTGCGAAACATCTGTTGAAATATTCCGCATGAACGAAAATGAACAGAATTATCATGTTAATGCAGAACTTAGAAATCTAAAGTTTATTGACTAGAAATGCAATACATTGGACCATGATACGCTACAAATATTTAAATTTTAGTGTATTATTTAATACTTATTGGTAACAGTTTAAAAGTTTTATTTAGCTTGAACAATATTTTTTCGGTAGTACAATTCCTTATTGCCATTTTTCGACAACATATTTCTTATTTTCAACAAAAATAAAAAAGATTTATAAAAAAGATTTTCCACAAATAACTGTTTCTAGAATTTAATATATTTAGCATATTATTTATCGAACTTACAAAAATATATTAAAATATGTATACTTTAAATTCTCAAAGAGCATTCTCAATACCTTGGGGGGAAATAAATGTTGAAAGTTATTTTATAAAACAAGTTGGAGTCTTTGTAATTTAGTATGCATTAGAAATAGTTAATTTTTAAATTGTTACATAATACTTAGCAGTAGAATCTTCTCAAAATTCATTTTGATATTTATGTGAAAGTGTAACAGAATATGAAGTTTGATTAAATTCCTTGCATTAGCTTTGAGATATGGCTATCACAAATATCATGAAAAACCAGTATTTCAGTACAAACTGTTATATCGTTTACACGAAAACCTAACCAGGAACAACTTATGGCAATGCCTAACAAAATATTAAGTTTAATGAAATTACGTTCATTAGTTCTTGAGATATGATCCCTTAAATCGTGTAAATCCTGAAAAACGTGTTGAATTCAGGGGGCGGGGGTAACATTTCCCCTCCAGAACATTCAAATGTCCCCCCCCCCCCGAAAGTTCTAGATTTTATGCTTAATGTACAAACGTCCAATCCCCCCCCCCTGAACTGTCCCTCCCTGGTTCCGCAGAAATACTTCCCGGAGAAAAATGTCTGAATTCAACACTGCAGATAAAATCAGCATAGCAACGGCCCTTGTTGGGCGATTTACACTGAAACCTAATAAGAAACAATTTATGCCAACGTCTAACTGAATGAGAAGTTTGATGAAAATCCGTGCATTAGTTCTTGAGATAGAGCTATTGCGAAAATCGGGAAAAATGCAGCATAGAAACGCCACCTGCCGTTAGATTTACATCAAAACCTAATCATCAACAACTTATGTCAACATGAAACTGAATCTGAAGTTAGGGGGAAATTCGTGCATTAGTTCTTGAGTTAGCGATCTTGTGGATATCATGAAAAATGCAGCATAGCAGCGCCAATTTTCGTCAGAGACAAATAAATAGAAAGACCGACAGACAGACAATTTACAAAAATACTCAAATCGTATTCTTGACAGGACCTTCTAAAATGATAAATCCTTCGAAAACCGGAAGTGGAAATTTTTTATGAATCCAATGCTTTCTTTTTGTAAAGACAAAAGAAAGTAATAAAAAATGAACGATTCGATTCTACCTGTAACGTGGGATCGACAGCAATGGCGAATCGATTCAGTGCAGATTCGATGCCGATCTTTAGATGCTGGTAGAATCATTCTTCTTTGATTTACTTGAATTGAAATCGCACTGAGGAAGATTTTTAGAAGCGGGTAGAATCGTTATTCTTTAATTTACTTCAATTCAAATCGCATCGAAGTAGTATTCACCATGAAAATACGAGGGTACTTTTTGAAAATTCAGCTTTCTTGATTGGTACCACTTTTCTGAAATGCTAAAATTTCCTTTTTTTCCGTCTTAATTAAAATATCATTAAATAAAGCGAATTTTACTATTTCAAACAAGTGGTGCAAATCAAGACATCTGAATATTTAAAAAGTAGCGCACTATTTTCACATTGGATAGTTTGACATGGTACCGACGATATATCATATATTATTTAAGTTAAACATGCTCAAGAAAGTCAGATTTATATATACTTTTAAGCAGAGTTTGGCAAATTTGTAATCTCAGTTATCCGTGTTGAAATTACAAGTTAATTGCATGTAATTGATTATACAGAGTGTCCAGCGAATAAGACCCTGAATTCAAAATTAAATATCTCAAAAACAAAGATCAATAGAATTATGCGGACAACGGTTTGTTTATAAGGTAAGCTGTAAAAATATTATACAGAAGTTTCAAAAATTAGTTGAAAAAACCGCTAACAGATGGCGCTATAATCGCAATGCCTATAAATTGTGTTTTGAAGTCCAGAGTACTACCGTCTCATTATTAGATGGCTTCCTATGGAAGTACGAAAATTGGGAAAGACCACTTTTTCGTTGGGGTGATGTGCAGAAGAGGGGACATCTGGTGAAAACTTCAATTTTAGAGAATTTCAATTAATAGAATTTTCAATAAAAAGTTTAGCAATCATTATATAAGAATTAAAATATTTTATTTGGGTAATGTGCAGAAGCGGCGCCATGTGTTGACAGAATTGAGATTTGCTTCAAATTTTATTATAAGCTACTTCGGTCCGGATACCAGTATGTCTGTGGCATGTCTTTTCTCTCCTAGGTAGATCATGGAGTCGAATCCAAGGAGAGGAGGATTGGAAAAAAAAATGGAAATCTTTACTTTTTAATGTTTATTTATTCTGCGAAAAAAGTTTTAATAAAAAAATCCAAAATTTCTGGTTTTAAAATTTAATTAAGCTAAAAGAAACCCCTGTTTTAAAAATCATTGAGCATTTTTAATAATGATTCATAAATCATTTTTTGTTAATTATAGAGAATATTTTGAATGAAGAAATTCAAAGTTTCTATTTATAAACACTTAATTAATTAAAAAAATTTAAATTTTAAAAACTCGTTTTCATTTTTTTTATCATTGAGCACAGAAATATGTTGCAGCTTCTATCGATAGGATCCGAAGTGTTGGAAAGGAGTGCAGCATCCAAAATACTTTTGCTTTGACGTTGATGATATGACTTATCATCAATTCCTTTAAAAAAAAATAATAATGCACAATTTCTGTCTCTAAAACTTTGTTTAAAAAGAAAAGAAATATATATGTTGTGCTAAAACCAAAGTATTACGCTGTGATTTAAAAATAAATGAAAAGTGCAAAATTACTTTTTTATTTATAATAATTCAGGTATAAACAATAATACTAAAATATTACGCCGTGATTTAAAAATATAAAAAATAAATAAAAAGTACAAAATTATTTTTCTAAATATATGCATTTTGATTTAAATAATTATATGGCACTAAAAATTGAATTTAATAAAATATTTCAATAAGTTCTTTTATAATGATTTCAAAAATTTTTAATGAAAATTCTATTAATTGAAATTTTCTAAAATTAAAGCTGATGCAATAATTCTGTGACCAGATGTCTCTACTTCTGCACATCACCCCAATGAAAAAGTGGACTTTCCCAATATTCGTTCTTCCGTAGGGAGCCATCTAGGAATGAGACACTAGTGCTCTGGACTTCGAAGCATAGTTTACAAGTATTGCGATTACAGCGCCATCTGCGGTTTTTGTAACTAAATTTTGAAACTTCTGTATAACATTTTTACAGCTTAGCTAATAAAGAAACCGTTTACCGCATAATTCTATTGATCTTTGTTTTTGAGATATTTAATTTTGAAATCAGGGTCTTATTCGCTGGACACCCTGTAGTTAGACACATTCAAACGCAGAAATTTCGCACACATAATGGAATGGTGGCACATTCAGTATTCTCCACTTCACTTCGCGTGGTGTGGCACATTCAATGTTCTTCACTTCACTTCGTGTGACACATTCAGTCAGCGACATTTTTCTACTTCTTTTTGAACTATTTCTCTTTTGGCACTTCAAGGGTTCTCCTGTTTGTTAACTGCTACCCTTACCAGTTTTTTTTTTTTTTTTTTTTTTTTTTTTTTTTTTTTTTTTTTTTTAAGCTGCAAAAAATTATCACATTTTTTGCAACACATCATTGCATTTCATATCACATAACTTAAAAAAAGCTGCCAATCAAATATTATATATAATTTAATTATATATAATTTATTATACAATATAAGAATATTTTTTTAAGCTTCACGTGGAGTAGAAACATGATAAAACAAAGAGCAGTGACAAATTATGCCACGCACGAGTATTCTTGGGATATAAAATAAGTGTGATATATACGAACCCAAGATAACTCGGGATAATAATGGATGCGGTTAAGCTCGGCATTTAAGACTACTTTCGAAAAAAATGAATTTCGATTTTTTGGTACTTTCAACGTTTTCCATTCTAAGTCTCAATTATTGTCGAGATTTCCTTACCTAATAACTTCTGATTTCAGAACATGACGAAAAATTTTATTACATACTCATAAAGTACAATTCAAATAATTCTTTAATAACACAAAAAAATTTCATATGCGTAAATTTGAAACTCATAACGTTATTAATCAAATAACGATTATAATAAAATAATAATTAATATTAAAGGTTTATAAAATTTATCGAAAATGGATTTTGAAAACTATCATGTGGAAAGTATCTATCTGTACGCTCACTATTCAATAGTAATTTTTTTAAAAGTTTATTAACATTTTAATATTACAATTTATTAATTTATTAATTAATTTATTAATTTATAATTATTTGGTTATTATTATTATTTGGTTAACAATACTTTGGGTCGCAATTTTGTTTCTGTTATTAAAAATTGTTTTGAGTTTTACTTTAGAAATATTTAATGATATTTTTCGTCATGCTCATAAATCAAAAGTTATGACATATAGAAATCTCAACAATAATTTATGGCCACCATGTATATTTCTAGATATAAAGCTGTTTGTAATGTGTAAATGTTTTATGCATTTATGAGTTAAATTGATGAATTTATTAATGTACGAGGCATGTTTTTTAAGTAAGGGCCGTTTTGCTGTATACAATAATAGGTTGCGCGCGCCGCAACGAGTGCTTGCATCGTGTCCCGGCATTCCTTGGGAACAACTGTGCTCAGTTACAGCTGTGTAGGTAACCTGTACGGTATGTTCTGAGATTTTTAAACGTTCAAGGTTATCCAATCACCCGCCCGTGCAAGGTATGGTCAGCGATACGTTTTTTGTCGCAGAGCGATTCAAAACAAAACACGCGGCATGCTGACAGAAGGAATTTAGCTACTCCATGACAATTCAAGGCCTCACACCGCAGATCAGACCCGATCTTTATTGGATTATTTTGGCTAGGAAGTTTTGCCCCTCCCCCTCCAACAGCCCCGACCTTGCGTCGAGCGTTTTCCATCTTTTCCACTATCTCAAACATCATCTCGGCAGCAACCACTACAACGATGATGAAGACCTGAAAACGGCCGTGACCTCTTTGTTATCGTAACAGGAGGCAAGTTTTTATGAACAGGGTATTCAAAATCTAGTTGCAAGGTATGATAAGTGTTTAAAAAAACTTGGAAGCTATGTTGAAAAATAGAGAAATGTATGTAGAATCTGAAACTAAATTTGGTTTTTGAAAATTTTCTTTCCTTTGGTTTTTATTTTCAAACGGCCCTTACTTAAAAAACGCCCCTCGTATATCTAAACCTTTGAACAGCAATCAGGACTTACATTTAATAAAAGAAATCAGACATAAAAATGCTAAAAAAGCTATACATTTGCGACTAAAACTGACTCATGTCTATCGTTTTTATCTAATTAACTTATTATAAGATTAAGTTTACGAGATTGAAATGAACGATTTGCAGGAAAAGAAATTCGCTTTCATTATATTCTTTTCACATTAAAAAGCGAAAGAGCGTATCTCAAAAATAATTTATAAAAATCACAATATAGAAAGAAACACAATTCAATGTTAAAAAAAGCAAATAATGCATGCATTTACTTTAGGATAACTTCAATTTCAAAGCCAGTACTTCATTAAAGAAGATTTTTCATGCCTGAATAAAACACACCATAATGGAATTAATCAAATAAAAAGACGGAGAAAATAAATTAGTCCTCTGAGTTTATATTTTGGAAGAAAGGAACTAAATTTTTCGGCAAAGTTCTGAAATAATTATGTTCTGCTTTTGAATAATGAATCACAAAATTCGAATCACGTTATTTACATAGGCTGTGAGGCTTTATTCTAATACATACTAGTACTAATTAAGCTATGAAATAAGTACGCCAAATGATTTTTAAAGGACTTTTTTTTTTTTTTTTGTTTAATTTTGAAAGGACAAGTATGTAGTTCAAAAGCTGAAATTAAGTTTCATCAATAAATGTTATAATTAATTTTATACCTTAAATTCATTAATGCAATTTTTTATATCAACGAAACTTAATATCGTACTTCATTTTTCATTAAAAATGCTTTTTATATGAAAGCGTTTATAATGGTTATTTAATTCGATTTTCATATACATCAATAAATATTATAATTAAATTTATGCCTTAAATTCATTAATGCATTTTTTTATATTAACGAAACTTAATATTGTACTTAATTTCACTTTAAAATCGCTTTTTATATGAAAGTGTTTACAATGGTTATTTAATTCAATTCTCATATAGTTTTCCTTTTAAAGTAAAATCTATTGAGGTTAACAATAAACTTTACCTAATTCATTATGCTTTTCAAATTGAAAGGTGCAGGGTTTCTTCTTTTCTTGTATCCTCCTAATTGATGTTTTGGTATAAATGTATAGTTAGAAGAATTCTATAATGGATTGAACGATTTATCATATGTTAAAATTAGTTTGTGTTTGAAGCACGTAAAGTCGTTGCAGACAGTCAAATCAATCACCTTTATTTTAAAGAATGCATATAGTTATACACAGCTGTGAAAATTAGATAAGGATTTGCATGTAAGTTAAATGTTATAATTTTTCTTTGAGAAGAAATTCTGGAAATAAACAAACCCAATTTTATCTTCGTGCATTTAAAAATGCATCTTCTGTTAAAAAATACTTTTGCTGAGAATAAAATTAAAATTTATAATTTACTACACAAATACGTTTTATAATTTAATACACAAATAATATTGAATATGAAGTTTAAAGATTGTGAAAGTCACTGAAGGTCTGCAATCCTGCCTGAAATCTATGTCCATGCCATAATTTAACTAAGCATTTCCACAACCACACCCTATATAATGTTTGCTTTTAGATTATTTCTAATATACTAAAATATAGTTTTTTTTATCTTTACAAAATACCAGAGTACCAAAGTGCAAAATACCAAAGTACCACCTTAATTAATTCCTATGTAAAAAAAAGAAAAAAAAAAGAAAAAGAACATCCCAGAATATATAATGAGCGTGAATTTCATTGGAAGAAATTAAAATATTTTATCATATTTTTTCTCTATTAGCCTCTTACGTTAAAATTAAAATCAAGATTAAAAATTCTATACAACTAATTTTTATATAACTACGCAAATTTGAAAGTGTTTACTTTAAAAATTGCTTTTTACATTTTAACTTTTTGATTAATACGTTGAAATTTTTCCAACCTGCAATTTTTAAACAATAACAGGGTTCGTACGGATACCGTTATTTTCAAGTTTAAATATCAGTATTATTTTTTTTTTATAGAAAAATAAATATGGTTTAGACGCGAAATTTCGCGTAGTTAAATTTTTTTTTTTAATAGAAAAATAAATATGGTTTAGAGGCGAAATTTCGCCTTATTTAAGGAGAGATTATCTATAAGAAAATACCCCTACCGAAGAATTTCTTATTCTGGAAATTCAAGGACCTGTATGAACCCTGTAATAATATAGTTAAAGTATTTAACGTGCTTGTTTCCATTTAAAGAACAGTACTGATTTAGGAGCTACTCACGCTCAGGAAGTAACCATGATAGACGAAAAGATCGTAAAGAAGTTTGCTAAAGTATTTGCTAAAGATTATTATGAGTCTTTTGATAATAGTGATAATTTTCTTGGAAGAAATTCTCACCTTTATAAAAAAAATCATACATTGTAATTTTTTCTCCTTTAACTTCTTACATAAAATTTGATATCAAGATTACAAATTTTATAAAATTTACGTTTATAAAACTACGCAAATATGAAACTGTTTACTTTAAAAATTGATTTTTACACTTTTTTTAAATCATTGAAATTTTCGAAACATTCTATTTTCAAACTATTAATATAATTAACGTATTTAACCCCTTGAAGGGCACCGGTATATTATATATACCACTTAATTTTTATTCCCAAATGCCACATTGGCACCAGCATTTTAAAGTATACTATATACCCGAAGAAACGGCTTTAGTTACTTTCATATAAATTTTCTTGCAAATCCTGGTGTCATTCGATCATTTTACCATTCTAGCACCCAAAGTGCTTTGCCCCTCAAGGGGTTAACATGCTTGTTTCCATTTAAAGACAAATACTGATTTACCTACTGGCGTTTAAGAAGTAACCATGATACAGTGTTGCCAGATTGGGAATTTTTTAAATTCAGATTATTTGACTGTCACCACTTTTTAAAAATAGTATATTTAGTCTTATTTTTCAGAACTTTTAATCCATTTCTAAATAGGCCGAAAATTTCTATTTTAAAAAAGCGGGGACAATCAACAATCTGGGGACAAATAAATCCCCAATTTGGCAACACTGCCATGATAGACGGAGTCATGGTAAAGAAATTTGCTTAACCCCTTGAAGGGCACCGGTATGTTACATATACCACTTAATTTTAATTTCCAAATGCCACATTGGCACCAGCATTTTAAAACTAAATTTTAATTTATACTATATACCCGAAAAAACGGTTTTAGTTACTTTCATATAAATTTTCTTGCAAATCCTGGCGTCAATCAATCATTTTACCATTCTGGCAACCAAAATGCTTTGCCCTCAAGGGGTTAATTATTTCATAAGGGTTGAAATGATAGTTTTGGTAAAAGTGAGAGTTTTATTGAAAGAAATTAAAATGATCTTTTACCATAATTTTTTCTTCATTAATCTCTCGCATTAAAATTAAAATCAAGATTACAAATTCTATAAGACATACTTTTTAAATCTACGCAAATTTAAAACGGTTTACTTTAAAAGGTGCTTTATACATTTTACCTTTTTGAAAAAAAACATTGAAATTTTCCCAACTTGCAATTTTCCAACAGCCAATATAATTAAAGTATTTAACATGCTTGTTTCCATTTAAAGAAAAATAATGAGTTAGGTACACTATATGGCTAAAGGTGACCGGTCACTTGCGATTTTAGACGTTTTGTTAACTATCTAGAAAAATACATGAGGAATTAACCTTAAACTGCAGGTGTGTAAACAGTATAGTATAGGTCATATATTCCGTGAAGATTTTTACCCAAAACTCTATAGGGGACCGTCAACAAATTAAAAAAGAACGAATATCTTTTGGATAACCCTGTACAAACAATTGTAGCAAAAGCGTTCAAACTCCGGATTATTAATAAGTGGCTTATTGTAATATACTGTGTACATTTCATGAGCTCGTAGAAAAATTAAGGTTTTTATAAAAACAGTCCCAAATTTCGCCAAGTTTTTTGCTTATAATTTGCAGAGTTCTTAACATAAAAAAAAGTTATTTTCAGAAAGTATGACAAAAAAACATTGTACACAACACTCTGCAATCAGAATTAAAAAATAATAAAAATTGCATGAAAAATGAGCAGGTTTACTAAAAAATGTTTCACTGCGCATGCGCGAATGCAATCAAAATAGAAAGTGCGTAATGTGGTAGCTAAATGTATAGAGCAATTTTTGTAAAAGTCTCAAAAACATTGTTGGATAAGTCTGATAATAATCGTTTATAGAATAAGCTCAAAATCCGTTGTTCCCAAAATGAAACAAAAAGATAAAGGATTGTATCCCTATATCCATTGATTAATGCCAATATAGCATACACAATATTGCACGTACTACTGTATTTGGATACAGCCCCTCATCTTTTTGCTTGCTTTTGTGAATAGCAGATTTTGAGCTTATTCTATAAACGATTATTTTCAGACTTTTCAAACTATGTTTCTGCGACTTTCACAAAAGTTTCTCCATACATTTAGCTAACACATTATGCAAATTACATTTTGATTCCGTTCGAGCATGCGCAGTGAATCATTATTTAGTAAATATGCTCATTTTTCATACAATTTTTATTATTTTTTCATTCTGGTTGCTGGGTATTGTGTACAATGTTGTTTGTCATATTTTCTGAAAATAACTTTTTTTTTATATGAAGAAGTCTGCAAATTATAAGCAATCATCTTGGAGAAATTTGGGACTGTTCTTGTAAAAACCTTAATTTCTCTACGAGTATACATGCTATCCTCATAAAAATGAGCACAGTATACTACAATAAGCCACTTATTAATAATCTCGAATTTGAACGCTTTTGCTACATTAGTTTTTACACGGTTATCCAAAAGATATTCGTTATTTTTCAATTTGTTGACGGTCCCGTATGAGGTTTCGTGAAAAAATTTTCACGGAAATATGTGACTTATACTATATTGTTTACACACCTACAGTTTCAGGTTAAGTCCTCATGTATTTTTCTAGATATTTAACAAAACGTCTGAAATTGCAAGTGACCGGTCACCTTTGGCCATATAGTGTACTATTCACGCTCAAAAAGTAACATGATAGACGGAGAGATTTTAAAGAAACTTGCTTAAGTATTTGACAAGGATTGAAATGATTGTTTTGATAAAAGTGATATTTTTTGAAAGAAATTAAAACAATCTTATGTCATAATTTCAAATTAAAATCAAGATTGCAAATTCTGTGAAACTTACTTTTATAAAACTACGCAAATTTGAAAATGTTTATTTTAAAAATCGTTTTGCACATAAAATATATTATATGAACTTTAAAAAGTCACTGTTTTACTTAAGAGGTGACTAAAATAATAAAACAGATGTTACAAGTTAAAAGTATACATTTTATTTAAAACTTCTTAGTACTTTGAAGCTTTTCCAAGCTCTTTGTCAGCGATTTCATATAATATATTTTGTCTTTGAATCAAGGTGAAATGTTGCGTCTCGTCTTATGATGCTATTTGTTTTGTGCATTTTACCTTTTTTGATTAAAACTTTGAAATTTCCCAACTTGCTATTTCAAACAATTATTATAATTAAAGTGTTGAACATGCTTCTTTCCATTTAAAGAAAAGTATCTATTTAGGTGCTACTGACGCTGAAGAAGTAATAATGATAGACGGAGAGATGATAACCCTTTAAGACCGGGCAGCTTTTTGAGTTATTTTTAAAACAATGATATAACTAAAATTTGTAACTGATAATCCACTATCTGTTGATAAAATTCATATAATATAGTTTCTTTTAACCAGCACAATCACTCTATTCCGGCATTTATAGAATAGATAACCCAGGAAGATATAATTTTAGTTATTGCGCTCGTGCGGGTTCGGTCAAAAAGGATTATAGAAATTTGATAAAGGTTGAAATGATTCTTTTGACAAAGGTGATAATTATCTTAGAAGAAAGTAAAATAATCTTATATCATATTTTTTTTCCCATTAACTTCTTATCTTAAAATTAATATCAAGATTTCAAATTATATAAAACTTACTTTTATAAAATTATGCAAATTTGAAAATGTTTATTTTAAAAATTGATTTTTACCTTTTACTTTTTTGATTAAAACATTGAAATTTCCCCAAATTGCCATTTTAAAACAAATAAAAATAGGAAAGTACTTGAAATGCTTGTTTCTATTCAAAGAAAAGCCCTCATTTGGTTGCTACTCACACTCCAACAATGATGGAAGGCGAAGAGATGGTGAAGAAATTACTTATGTATTTGATAAATGTTGAAACATTTATAAAATGATTTTTCTTGCTATCTGATATAGGTATGGTTGACCCACAGATTAAATAATACCCATTGGAGCATAAACCCGAAACAGAACGATACTAACGCCACTACTGAGAACAGGCAGGAACAAATTGTGCGTGTGCTATAAACATTCAGTGTGACATTTATATGTTGTCATTATTATTATTATTTTACTTTGACAATATTTTGTCTTCACATTTTTTATATAGCTGTTTTTTTCAACGTAGATAATTTATATTCATAAGTACTCTTTTCAGAGTTGTTTTTTGCAATTATTTATTCCAAAATGTCTAAACATGGTTTTAGTCCAGCACAATCTTCTGTAAACTAAAAAAACTAAACTCTGTGGCTATACAATCCAAGATGGATCTGGGCCGATAGTGCCCATCTCTGTTTTCTTGACCCTGGGATCCGAGATGCTATGCAGCATGCGTCCCGGACAGGTGGTCAACCTAAAGCGAGACCCTCGGTGTTTAGTTCCCAAGCAAGCTTGGTACTCATTTTATCGACCCCAAAGTGATGAAAGGCTGAGTGAACCTTGCCCAGTCGGGAGTCGAACTCTCGACCTGCGGTGCGGCAGACAGGCGTGCTGACCACTACACCGCTGGACTTTTTATCTTGTGTAAACATCAACAGTAATTGTAAACTGATTTATTTTAAATGTGATACAGTCATTCTGGGTAACTTTGATCCACATTTTCTCTATATTCAGATGTCCCACTCTTATTTTAATAATATTTTTGCAACTAATGGCATAAAAGAGCAGAAATGCTCCCAAATTATTGTATGACTATCAGAAATCAAAGAATAATAATGATATAAACAATTAGAAATGAATTTTTAATTTGGTTCAAAGTTATCCAGCCATGTAGGATAAATTTGCACCATATTATAAATATCATATAAAATAAATCATTATAAAAAAGTATTATAGTTAGAACAAATTTGAACGCAATTTTTTTTTCAGATTTTTAAAAACTCCTCATTTACGCCATATATTACATCATTCATTTATATTACATTATTCCCAACATCACAAGAATTATATAATTTGTGATATTGCTGCGAATATTATGCATGAGAAGAGTGGAAGCAGAAAACCATGAATATTTACAAAAAAAAAAGAGAACCATTTATTGTCCATATAAAACATAAAAATGTAGTGAAAAACAATATTTAATGTTTTAACACTAGAACGTCCGGAAGTAGTCGATTCGACTCCGACCACATGATTAAATGTCCATTGGAGCCAGAATTTTTTTCATAAAATAAGTTAAATTTAAGCGACGCAGAATTACGTTAAATAAATCAGTTAAATAATTTTAAATAAAAATTCTGGGGTGGAATATTTTTTTGAAACTTGAGTAAAATTTCCGGGCATTCTAGTGTTAACTCAATAATATATCTAAAGTTACAGTAGTAAGTACCAATACTAGCATTAATCAAACAAGAATAAAAAATGTCGAATGTATGGGATGTCGAATTTCAGTAGCTTCGCCCTAAATAACGCCTTTGAATGAATTTCATGTATTTTACACACATTTTTGAAAATATTTATATGTTATACCCAATCCACACTTTCGGCATTTATGTATAATATACGTGCGCATATGAGGAATTTTTGACAAGAAAATGGTAATTTTCGTATAACCATAAGATATGATTTTTATTTTAGTAATTTTTTTTAAATCATCAATCCACATAGTTTTTATGAACAAAAAAGTATACGAATATTCCCTGTTATGCATCTTTGGTGCAGTAGTTTTTGAGAAAATAAGATTTCATAAAAATGAAGAACATTTTTTTCTCATAAAATATAAGTATTTATAAGATGATAATAGGGGAAATACATTGTCAGATAGGTAGCCAAATCTGGGAGAAAATCAGTAAATTCGATTGAAAGGCATGTTTCTAATGCTTATCCTGATACATAGGTTGCAACCTCAAAATAATCTTACGTAATACGTGCTTTAATTTGACCCTGGTTTAATACGTTTCGAGCAGAATTTTTTAAATAAATGAAATTAAATATGTTACACGTAGAAACATCGAATTAAATTAATAAAGATTCATGAAATAAATTTTCTGGTTCAAAAGTGGTTAACCTGGTTTAAAATCATCCAGATATTATAGACCGGGAGTCGGCGGCACAGACATATGGTTCGTACGGATACCGTTAAATTTCCAAAAAAACTACAAACTTAGAAAAGTCTTAGTATTATAGAAAAAGAAATCTAGGTTAAACGCGCAAAATTTCGCCTTCTTTTAAGAAGAGATTTTCTATAAGATAATACTTTTGCCGAAAAATTTTCTGGTCTGCAAAATTCAAGGAGACGTAAACCATGAGGCAACCATCTCATTGAGTCTCATTGGCTGAAATTCCAGAATTATCTAAAACTCGATTCACATATTAAAACGCAATCGGTCTGCCAAGTCATATCTTGTGAAAAACATCTAAAAACCCGATTTTACCGGTTCACTTGTAGGTTTATAAATGTGTTTTCCTGCTCCATTTCCTGCTTACCATTGAGCCAGCTCAAAGTTATGCTGAAAATGAGGTAAAATGGTACTGCCTTCTAATTTTACATTTTACTAACTATTAGTAAATAAATAATCACAAAATATTAACACATTTACAACATTTAGATAATAATATGTCTGATAAATGAGTATATTGTTACTTACTATAAAAATTTAATTGCATTAAAACAAGTTCAAAACATCATTAAAAAAACTTTTATACATACTCAGAATAATAGAATAATAGAATTCAGAGTAATAGTTGGATGACTTAATTAATTGTGCATAATGTTGACAATTTTATTTTCTAAAATAAAGAGTAGAAAACCCAGTTTATGACCTTGCAAAAGAAAGTAGCACTACAGATTATCTAGCCTTTTGAAGTCAAACACATTGAAAATTAGGGAGTGGTACAAAGTTACCCCTATGGATCAAAGTTACCCAGAATGACTGTACTAAAATTCGCTTTTAAATACATTAAGTATATTTATTTCTTTGAAATAAGCACATATATATGGGTAAGGTATAAATGTAATTTTACGATAATTTCCGTAACTACTACAATATTCAATTTTACAAGAATTAAATCATTTAACCCTTAAATGCATGAATTATTCTTTTAGAATTGTGTTTTTTTATTTTTATATTAAGGATTAGACACCAGAAATCTTAAGATAGATTTTTACTGCAACTGTATTTAGTAGCATATTTTTGTAATTTATAGAGGACTAATATTAATATTTCTATATGAATATAGTCGTTGTAAGAACTTAATTTATGCATTAAAAATTAAATAAAAAGGTGATGGAAATTTACATCACTATGCAATTAAGGGTTAAATATTTTAAAGTTTCTCAGTTTAATCCTTTATCTACTGACGGTACTTATAAGTACCATTAAAATAACTTGTTATAAAATTCATTTAATACATCGATTAGTTGTAATACAGTTTAGAATGAGTTATAGATGCATTATTTTATCTTGTTCTAAAAGCATTATTGGTTACACAAACCAAAATATTTTTAAAAGGATGATTTCTTTTGGCTTTGAATCTTTTCAGCTTTCTTGGCGTTGGGAGAGGGGGGGGGGGGGGTCTTTCAATTCGGAACTATTTCTATATTTCTATTGTGAGAGCATTCTATTTGAATGTTTCCTAATTCTACAAAATACTAAGAAAAATATTTAAAATAAAAGATTTTAGTGGGGCTATAAATATTACACAAAATCCCAATAAATTCAAATTTAATTAATCCTTCTAAATCCTTCAATCTTTCTAAAATGCTTCTAAAATTTATTAAATGATTATGTAAATCTTCTAATGTAGTTTAAACAAGTCACGAAAAATGCTGTAGAAGATAAAATTTTCATGAATTCATAATTCAGTACATAAAGGGTTAAGTTATAAGGAAGAAGGCATTAAACATTTAAGAAACTCAGGGAATATATATTTTTAGGACTTATTTGCATAATTTCAAGTATTTAAATGATAAAATGAAATATGTTTGATGTTTTAAATAATAAAAAATATAACCGAACCGGTGGTTGATGTGTAATAAAAACAAGTGGGTAAGTGTGATCACAGATCGCACAGAGGGTTTCGTTTAATATTTCTTTCAAAACACTTTATACTTTTGAAAAATCTGTTAGTTCCACATTTCGCAACCAGGGGCGCACTCTATTCTAAACAAACCTCTATCCGAACGAAACTCCGTTTTATACACTATCCGTAGATATATTAGTCGAGGGGATTGGGCCCATAGCACCCGAGATAAGTAGGCGCCCCTGGCGGTAAAAAGTGGAACTAAAATATGTAAGGCTATGTTGCATAATATGAAAGAATGGTCAAAGGGGTGTCGGCAAAAGTTGGAAAGGTGCTCCCCGGTGAAAAGGGCGGAGGTTAGAAAAATTGCTTAAAATACACAAGTTAGAGCCCGAAGGAGTAAATAATATAAGACTTTTTGAAAAGTTTGTGATTTGTCGTGTGGTCTGAGGCATTCAGCTATACATATGCAAAAATTCATGTCTCCAACTTAATTAAGGGCTCTCTTAGAAAGAATTGCTTAAAATACATATGTGGTAGCTCAAAGGGTTAAACGTAAGACTTTTTCAAGATTTTATGATTTGTCGCCTGGCCTCAGGTGTTCTGCTATAAGTATGCAAAATTTCAAATCTCCAATTTAATAAAGGGCTCAGTTAGAAAGAATTGCTTAAAATACGCATGTGGGAGCCCAAAGGATTAAATGTACGACTTTTTTCAAAATTTTATGATTTGTCGCATGATGGTGTTCAGCTACAAGTATGCAAAATTTCACGCTTCCAACCTAATTAGGGGCTCACTTAGAAAGAATTGTTTAAAACACACATGTGGGAGCCCAAACGGTTAAATGTACGACTTTTTAAAAATTTTAGGGTTTGTCATTTGATGTGAAGTGTTCATCTATAAGTATGCAAAATTTCACGCCTCCAACCTAATTAGGGGCTCACTAAGAAATAATTGTTTAAAATACACATGTGGGAGCCCAAAGGGTTAAATGTACGACTTTTTCAAAATTGTATGGTATGTAATTTAATGTGAGGTGTTCAACTATATGTATGCAAAATTTTACGCCTCCAACCTAAATATGGCCTCACTTAGAAAGAATTGTTTAAAATACACATGTTGGAGCCAAAGGGTTAAATGTACGACATTTGAAAAATTTATGATTTCTCGTTTGATGTGAGTTGTTCAGCTATAAGTATGCAAAATTTCACGCCTCTAACCTAATTAGGGGCTCACTTTAAAAGAATTGTTTAAAATACACATGGGGGAGCACAAAGGGTTAAATGTACGACTTTTTCAAAATTTTATGATTTGTCGTTTGATGTGAGGTGTTCAGCTATAAGTATGCAAAATTTCACGCCTCCAACCTAATTAGGGGCTCACTTAGAAAGAATTGCTTAAAATACATATGTGTTAGCTCAAAGGGTTAAACGTAAGACTTTTTCAAGATTTTATGATTTGTCGCCTGGCCTCAGGTGTTCTGTTATAAGTATGCAAAATTTCAAATCTCCAATTTAATAAGGGGCTCAGTTAGAAAGAATTCCTTACAATACGCATGTGGGAACCCGAAGGGTTAAATGTACGACTTTTTCAAAATTTTATGATTTGTCGCATGATGGTGTTCCAACCTATGGGGCCTCCTATGGTGGGCCAATGGTGGCCCACATATGGGGCCTCCTATGGTGGGCCAACCTATGGTGGGCCTCCAACCTATTTAGGGGCTCACATAGAAATAATTGTTTAAAATACACATGTAGGAGCCCAAAGGGTTAAATCTACAACTTTTTCAAATTTTTATGATTTGTCGTTTGATCTGAGATGTCCAGCTATAAGTATGCAAAATTTCAAGTCTCCAACATATATAGTTTCTGAGAACGGGCTCTGTGACAGACAGACAGACGGACAGACAGAGGAGCGAGACGAATAGGGTTTCGTCAGATGAACGGAACCCTAAAAACAGAGATTATATAAACAATAAAAATAATGGCTGTAACTATCGTCTCCGAAAGCTTGCGGGTGTTGTTACTAGATAAGATTTGGTTACCATTGAGCTTATGAAAACGTCATATCTGTATTATATTTAATTTGTGAGATTTCCTGGCACGATGCCAGCCAGTGGTTTAAAAGTACTCAGAAACGCCATACACCCCGCTGCCACCGCAATTACCGTCTCAATACTCAAGGCCTCCGGACTGATTTCGTGACGTACCAAATGAAGATTAACACTTTGAAGGGCAAGCAATTGCGTTTGTGTAATGCTTAATTCCCACAGGAAATTTAGAAACATTTTATTTCAAAATAAGGAAAAGCAATTTTACGACTTTTCTCCACTAAAGTCAGAAAACTAAAATTTCCTAAAATTTTTCTGGCGCAACTCCTGATTAATCGTAGGTGGTATATAATATATTCCACCGCTCCTTAACCCCTTGATGGGCGGTGGAAAGTATTTTATCGTGAGAAAAGTCGAGAAAAATCGTAAATGACAAAAGTCGTAAAATTGCTTTTCCTTATTTTGAAATAATTTTTTTCTAAATTTCCGGTGGGAATTAAGAATTACACAAACGCAATTGCTTGCCCTTCAAGGGGTTAATCTTCATTTGGTACGTCACGAAATCTGTCCGGAGGCCTTGAGTATTGAGACGGTAATGCCACCTCCCTCTAAATTCTAGGCCTGAGCGCTGACACAAAACTGGCGGCTGGAGAAGGCGGATTTTTTTCAGCGCGTGTACGATCCCTTAAATATTCGTAACAATAATTTTTTTAAGTTTTTTCCGCTCTATTTTTGTAACATTAGACAAGTCAGAGAAATCTTTTATAAAGTACTGGTGCTACATTGAAGGGACCGTACCTACGTTAAAAAAAATCCGCCATCGGCAGCCACCATTTTTGTGCCAGAGCTCAAGCCTACTATTCAGGGGGCGGTGCCGGTGAAAAGCGAAATTAATGGTAACCCTATTACTGATGTTAAGCATACTCTGTTGGGCATTCCTTGCTAATCAAGATACCATTTTTTTCGCTTTGCAGCAGGCGGGCAACCTTGCTATGTATAATTTTAAGCTGCTGCGATAGAAGGCTGCCAGGTCAACATACCTATATCCTATGAGCAAGGGAATCGGTTTTTTTCTAATAATTATGTAACTTTTCTTGTAATCTCTGTCTGTTAGCGAATAAAGAATCATTCGAATAAATTAAAGACACTAAATAATGATTTAAAATTTATATTTTTGGTATATATTGCGCTTCTTTTTTGCAAAATGTGCAGGTGCTTTCTTCACATCAAAAAGTTAATTTCCATGCAATACATTTAAAGGTAGTTTAATTACCAATTCCGTGTACAGTTATTACAGTAGAGATATTCCAATTAGGGATAATTACCAATACCGTAACTATTTCTCTATATCTACCGACGCACGACATAAGGACAGTCGCAAATGGCCTATTTAAAATTATAATATAAACAGTTTGCATAATTTATTGTATTTTCCACAAAATATTTGTTAGTATGTACTAATTGCTATTCTTTTAGATAAAGTTGTAGCTCAGCGCTTAACCACTTGAAGGGCACCGGTATATTATATATACCACTTAATTTTAATTTCCAAATGCCACATTCGCACCAGAATAAAATAATGATAATTTGCTTAATTCAATGTACGTGAAGAATAACTTTTACTTAGTTTTATGTAAATTTGTTCATAAAACCGGTGTCAGAAAAACAAATCATTAGATAAGCTGGGAAAAGGACTGATATCACGCCAGAATATCCAAACATAAAACGTATATCTTTCACAAAGTGTCTTCCATGAAATTTCCCTTATCTTACGTAAATAAACTCCTTCTTGCTCTACCAATCACTGAAACCTAATTTTACTAAATTATTTTAAAATGCAACTATATCTATCCATACAGTTCGAATATTGCATTGCCGATAATTTACATTTAGTTCCTCTATGTTATATCATTGCAGCGTTTATTTTAGTACAGTCAATTAAGCAAGCACCATTCTAGCGCGACAAAATTTATTTTGGATAATTTGAATCAGCTGTCAAAACACGCAGTACTGCCAGTGGTATAACTAAATATCCATGGAGTGACGTAAAATATATCTCAACTGCAATTTCAAATATTATACGCATAATAATGTATTTCTGCAAAGCGTGCAATATGATGTTTCTCTAAAAAAATCAGTTTGTACTATTTACAAGAACGGACAGTTATGATTCACTTTAAAAAATTTGCAAAGAATCGTTTTAAAAGCATTTAAACTTATAAGCTTTAAACATATAGTATCTTTTCAGAACTCATCTTGCATTTTTAAAGCCCTCTTTCTGTGAATTATTCTATTTATTAATGATCTATTTATCAAATATGGAGTGAAATTATTTTATAAATTAAGCTGTGATCAACATATTTTCTGCCAGTTTAACAAATAAAATTGAAACGCAATCTAATTTTAGCAACATAATTTTAAAAAAATCCCTGCCGGCCCGGCAAGCCAGAGGTAGATTTCGAAGTCAAATATACTAATTTCACAAACAAAAACTAAATCCTGATTAGAGATAAATCCCCTTTAACAATTTTATCTGGCCGCTTTTGACGAGTTTTTATTTCATTTTTATATAATAGCCGGTTTTATCAGAATCATGTTAGGGCGGTATTCAAAAAAAATACTTTTCCATGCTCAACAACTCGAAATTTTCTGGCATAATTATAGATTCATTTTTAATTAAAAAAAAAATATATGAAACTTGCTGACTTGATTTTTGAAGAGATTTATAAGCGACCTGTGTTTTTATTTTTTGTTCAATTAATTAAAACTTGATATATAAACATTTATTTTCTCGGAAGGACAATAATTTTTGTTTCTAACACAATCGCTTCGGGAAATTCCGTTCAAAATGCCCAATTTGACATCATTTTTTGAAATATATTCTGCCTCTATCAAAAAATCGATCATTACGGCACATTATATAGTTTCTGAATAAGCGAATCTACCAATTAAAATGCGTTTGAGAGTAAAAATGAATTTAAAAATGAGTCAGAAAATAAGCAGTTTGGATTTGAGCGCATCCTTAATACAATGATTTTTCCAACACAATCCGCTTCGGTAAATTCGGTTCAAAATGCCCTTTTTAGCAGCATTTTTAAAAATATATTCTGCCTCTATCAGAAAATCGATCATTACGGTACATTATATAGTTTCTGAGTAAGAAAACGTACCAATTCGAAGCCTTTGAGAGCAAAAATGAATTGTAAAATGAGTCAGAAAGTAAGCAGTTTGAATTTGAATTACACCCTTACTAAGATGATTTTTTTTTCTTCAACCGCTATGTATTTTTAATTTGTTTTTGCTGTAAGAACTGGTCCTATCCAAAACTTGTCTATATAGATCTTATAGAAAATATTAAGAAGTTATATGATAAATTCATGGGGATTTTATATCTTTTGAATTGACGGAGTTATGGATATTTTTCTTCTTCAAACCCCCTTTTTCTTTCCGTTTTTAATTTCTTTTTTGCGGTACGAATCGGTCCTATCAAAAACTTGTGAATATAAAAGTTGTAGATAATGTTAAGGAGATTTATAATAAAATTAATTGGATTTTATATCTTGAGAATTGACGAAGTTATGAATTTTTTTCTCCCCAAAACCCTATTTTTTGGGCCCCTTGAGCCCATTTTTAACTTTATCAAAAATCCGTGATACATAAATTTTTGACCCTATTTTTAGAAGTAATAAAAACTTTAAACTGATTTGATATGTACAAAAATTAAGAAGTTATGGGGGTTTTCTATTTCACAAAACCCCTCCCTATTTCCATCCCCTTGGTCCGATTTTGCCCATTAACGAATTTGTCCGAGATTTTATGCCCATTGATTTTATGTATCAGTTTGGAAGAGATTGGTGCAGAATTACGAAAGTTATCGTGTCCAGAAGAAAGTGATATATATATAGAGATAGATAGATAGATAGATAGATAGATAGAAAAAGTTTTTTACTGAGGTGGTTTTGGGTTCTAGGGGTCATGATCGGTGTAGATCTGGAAAAAGTTTCAGAAATTCCAACACAGGAACGATCCCAATAGTTAGTATTTCATACGAAATCTACCTAAAAGTGTGTGAAATAATTTTTCCATTTTGATTTTTTAAATATAAAATATGTCATGAAACCAGTCTCTCAGGTGAAGAAAAATGAAAATTTTTTGTTAGTAAAATTGCCCGTATTAATGAAAAACAGATAAAATATACAAATATTTGAACCCAGTATAAATTTCATACTTTCAACCAATTTGGCAAGATGTCGTTATTACAGCCAGTATTTCAGGCTCACAACTGTACACGTACAGACGTGTGAAAATTATTAGAATAATTGTGAAATTTACATTAATAACTTGTTATATTAAAGAAATATTTAAAAAATATTGATACATTTAATATTTGTGTGCACCCCCCTTGTTGTTTATTAAAGAAATGATGGCATACTTGTCTTGGCATACTTTGTATTAGTTTTTGGCAATTAATTTGTATTTCGTTGACATGATGCCAAATTTGGATGAGTCTTTCTATCAGACCAGTCTTGTTTGTGATGTTGCATTTGTTTAATTTTTTCTTTACAATGGCACAAAGATTCTCTATGGGGTTCATATCTGGACTGTTTGCAGGCCATGGAAATGTTTTCTTTAATTAAATTAAAGAAATGCAACATCACAAACAAAAATGTTCTGATAGAAAAAAAATCATCCAAATTTGGTATCATGACAACGAAATACAAATTAATTGCCAAAAACTCATACAAAGTATGCTAAGACGTATCGAATCTTTAGTAAAAAACAAGGGGATGACACTAAATATTAAATGTATGAATATTTTTTGAATGTATTATTTATTTAATATAACAAGATTTTAATGTAAATTTCACAATCATTCTAATAATTTTCACAAGTCTGTATTTTCTAAAAAACCTAAAAACGCAAGGGTTACACCTCAAAGATATAAAGGAAAAAAGATAGGATTGATTGACATTTTGTTAAGCATCGGCGAGTTCTGGCACTGCCATCGAAATACTCAAGGCCAGAGGACACGAGTTGTGACGTCGGCTATAATCGACCGACTTCTCACCTGTGTTTGAATTCACACCGGAAAATTTTGAATAGCAAGTTTCTTTTATTTTATTTGTGAAATATTTATCATCTTATAAAACAATAATAACTATTTAAACTTACCGGTGAGAATTCAGAATCCCTAAATAAAAATTCAGCCAGATGCGGAAAGCAACATTGTTGCCGAATCTGGTTGGTTTTTTATTGGGGGATTCCAAATTCTCACCAGTAAGTCTAAATAGTTATTATTGTTTTATAAGATGATAGATGTTCCACAAATAAAAGAAAAGAAAATTGCTATTCAAAATTTTCCGGTGTGAATTCCAACACTAGTGAGAAGTCGGTCTATTAATGATGACGTCACAACTCGTGTCCTCTGGCCTTGAGTATTTCGATGGTAACAGTTCTGGCCATATTGCTATAGGAAGGATGTCTTCAGGGTTGTTTTCAGGGATGTCTTGAAAGGAAAGTGACCCGAATAATTGCAATCATACAAAGAAAAAAAAACCGCAGAAAACTTTACACATTAACCTGCTTGCACGCGATCGCGAACTCACGAACATCGGCCCAAGCTTTTCATTTTTTAGCTAGCATGCTAATCACTAGACTAACTGGGCCCGATAAAAAACATAAATGGTAAACAATATCGAAATAACAGGAGCCTAATGTGTTTTAACATGTGGGTGGTCCTGTTTCAACAATAAATGAAAGTTAAACAATGAAATAATAGTAGCCTTATAATAGCACTAGTCAACAATTTTTTTTTTTATCAATATCAGAAAAATTGGGCCCAATATCAGAATTTTTTTTATAGAAAAATAAATCTAGTTTAAACGATCGAAATTTCACCTTATTTCAGGAGAGATTTTCCAAAAAGAAAATACTGGTACAGAAGAATTTATTAGCCTTCAAATTCAAGCACCCGTACGAACCTTGGTAAATGTGTGCATTTAACTAATTTTAAAGTGCTGAATTCAGTTGAATATTCAGATTATATCAATCACGTCACATTTATTAGATACAGGGTATTTATCTAAAGACAAAAGCGAAATATTTGACCAAAATTAACCATTTCAAATACAAAAAAAAAAAAAAAAAAAAAAAACATAATATTCATCAGTAAAAATGTCTTCTTGGTTACTTAACACAAACTATGAACTAATACGAACAGGAAACTGTTGCACAAAAGCTTATAATGTTAATATTAACAATGTTATTTTGCAAATCACTATGATGCCTTTCTTGATAAAAGTGCTGATTAAAATATTCAGCACTATGATGGTTATTTTTACAGCAGAATGCATCCAAATAAAGATTTTAACCTACATATTCATTTACATTTTCTTATTATTTGACCACGAAATGTAAATTACAGTTTACATTTCACCACCTACTTTAACATGCATGTAAAAATTAAATTTTAAAATTTTATTAAACCTTTGATAGAAACGTGATAGAAAATTTTTGATAGTAAATTCGGATTCTACATGCAAAAATACATAAAAAACGTTTATAACAAATAAGTTAAAAAAGTGGCTGTTCACTAGCGTAATTAATCAAATGCATGTTCTATTCTTAGACAAGGCTCGTACCATGGAAATATTAATAAAGAGGAACTGACATATCCTTAAAATAGCGAAGCTTCTACTGTAACCGCTTTTGCAGGAGTTGATTATCGCCTGGGCAAAATTCAGACAGTAAATTTAAATAGAAATTTTATTCATATTTAAACGCCTTAACAGCTCAAATAATATAATAACCGCAGGCCCCTTGGCCAGTGTGTCGACAAGTTCATTGTAGGTGTAACCAATGTGGGCTTTGATGCAATGCATATGAACTTTAATACTGTTGACTTTTACCAAGTCTCGGATCTCGGCTACTGTTTTGTGACGTGGCACCAACGAGTAAAGCGCTTGTAGCGCCGATCTCCAATCTGAATAGATGTCGAGTTCACCGAGACCTTTCTCAAGAGTGTCCGTGATCGCCTCCTTGATCTCGTGGATTTCCGCTGCGAACACAGTCGCTCCATCAGTCAGGCGGAACTAATCATCCCCGACGACACCTTCTTGGGTAGCCAGGAGAAAAGCACAACCAATTTTTTGATCCTCCAGCTTAGACCCATCTGTGTAGTAAGTGTATGGTGTCCTCCGACCGAGGTCAAGATTCCATAGAATCCTACTATGATAGTCCCGTTGTGTAGGGTGCCTCCAGATCTCTACCGCATCAGGCCTGAGATCAAGACTATCAATTTTCACGCCCCATCGGGTGAGGTCTTGTTGCGTCCGATTTTAGCACGGAGGTCCAGAGGAATCACTACCGAAAACACATTAAAGGCGTCAGTAGACACCGTGCTGTAGCACTTGGTGACACAGAGAAGAAGACCACGCTCAATACTCAGCAGTCTTCTACTTAGAATTACCTTGTCAGAATATCGAATCGGGGCCGCATATAAAATTATTCTCTCGGCAACAACCGAGTATATCGTTTTGCGGACTTTCGGTTTGAGGCCCCATGTTGCGCGATCCAACCTACTTAACTTGTACTGGACTTTGGTTGCCTTTTCTTGGACTTGGTCCAAGTGCGGCATCCAACTATAGTCCCGGTCAAATACTACCCCAAGGTACTTGACCTGATGTGAGAACTTCACCCTATGACCATTCAACAGAATGCCTCTTGAGGGATCGTACTCTATCTTTCCCTTCGGCGGTATGACCGTGTACATGCACTTGTCATAGTTAAATTCCAGACTGCATTCGCTTGCCCAGTCGTGAATCTCCGCGAGAATCAACCTGACAATGTCCGCAAATCTGAAAACTGCTGTGCTGCGTGATAGGATAAAGATATCGTCGGCAAAGACCAAAATGGTCCATGCCTCAGCAGGCTATTGACGTTTCAGCAAGCTATTGATCAACAATAGCAAAAGAACCGGCCCAAGGCATGACCCTTCCGGTGCTCCGACATTAAAGTAGTGCTCCTCAGCGTTCAAAATGATTGATCTATTCCACAAGAAAGAGTCAACCAAGCCCAAGAGGCCCCAGGGAACCCTGCACTCCGACAAGAGTCGAAGCAGGTCCGTCCGATGGGCACCGTTGAAAGCATTCTTGACACCAAGACTGATCAGGCATGTATGCTGACCAACACACTTTGACTCAGAAATGTACCGGATCACTTCTTAGAGCGCATCGAAGGCAGACCTATTACGGCGAAAGCCGTACTGTCTGTCATCGAGCACATTGTTAGACTCCAGATAGTTCATTAGTCTGATAGCGCACATCTTGTCGAGGACCTTCCCAATCACCGGGAGAAAACAAATAGGGCGGTAGGATGCGAGGCTGCTTTGGTCTCTACCTTTCTTAGGAAAGTAAGCGGCCACATCCCTTTACCAACTCCGCGGAAACTGAGACTCTCTAAGGCACTTATTGTATAAAGAGAGCAACCAATGCGGGTGAAAGTGAAAGACTTCTTTGACTATTTCCAGACTAAAACCGTGATATCCTGGCGCCTTGTTGTGCGCCATTGAGTTTAGAGCTAACTCTACCACCTCCATGACGAAGAAGTCAGGAACGTCAGTCTTATTGATCGCCGTCTGCTGGACTTCATAGGCCTGTCGGAAGTGGAGTTGAGCGAGGGCTACTTGGGTTTCTTCACAGGTCGAGGCCACTTCCCCGTCGGGTAGCTCCAGGGTGACTGGAGCTTCGGGCTTCCACCTGCCTCGCATCACCCCACAAACCTGGCCTATGTTATTCGTAGTGAGCTTCTCCGTAATAAATTTGCGGAAGGAGGCTCGTTTAATCTTGACAATCGCTCTCTTGTACTCGGGCCTACTACGTTTAAAGAAAGCCTCCCGTCTCCTATTCTGAGCAAGGTAAAGCGTGCGCTTGTATAATCTTCTCAATGCACGCACCTTTGACCTTTGTCATTCTAATTCTGGAGTCCACCAACACGTTTCCTTACCTGCGATACGTTTCCGGTGATCCGAGTATATTTTCGTCAAAGTTCACTCAAAATGCTCAACTCAAAATTCAGGTGAGTCGTGATAATACATGTCCATGTCTGCTTTACGGAGACCCTGGAGGAATTCGCCCCAGGTCAGGTCCCTAGGTCTCCACGTACGGTGAACATCCCTGGGACACGCATCTGCTGGCCTGCCTTGATAGGTCCAGGTCATCGCTTTATGATCACTAAGTGTCACCCAGTCCTGAATGATCCAGTCAGCACTGCGATGAGCACAATTACGGACTAACAACAAATCAATCCAGCTCTGGCCCTGGTGGCCGTGAAATGTCGCTGTGCTGTCCGGTTTATTAATGATTTCGAGATTATGAACCATGGCGAAGGAAATAATTTCCTAGCCCCTTGGATCCGTTGGCCTTTTACCCCAGATGAATGACTTAGCGTTAAAGTCCACGACAATCTGAACGTTGTAATTTGGGTACGTATCAATGAAGCCAGATAATTGAACTAAGGTAGGGACGATGTCCTCCGACGGAGAACACTAGCACGAAATTGTTAGCACCTCCTCACCAGAAACAGTGCAACGTACAGCCACAATGTCTCTTGTGTTAAGGACCACACAGTACTTCAGTCTCGGACTAACCCAGAAGGCCGCTCTGCCCTGATTTTCTGAAGAAATAACTTCAGAGTAACCGTTAGGTCTACCTATGATAGTACCTTAACATATGTGCGGTTCGTTCAAGGAGATAATATCAATGCCTAATGAAAGGATTGTTTCACCTAACTGTTCTGAGACCCCATAACTGCGGTTGACGTTAAGGTGTAGACACTTAGGACTAGTTCCCATAATGTCTCCTCTCCGTCAAGTCCAGTTGTTTGAGGTAAATATAACACTCTCTTGAACCCATTGCATGACTGGTGCGTAGAGTCTTGTCCGCTGGGTTCCTCCTTCTGTTGACTTACGTACAATTTGCACACAGAGATTCACTGGTGTAATCTTGTTTTATGCGGTCCTGACTAACTCAATTTCCATAGCCCATGACGCCATGGCAGTCTCTCGTCATGTGACCGTATTTCCAGCACTGGTAAGATTGAAGCACTGGCAACAGTGCCCTTTTAGCGCTAAAAGGTTTCATGCCCCAGCCAACGTTTAGTCTCCGTCTACCAGCAATATACTTAAACGACTCGGGATCCAGGATGACTACGGCATTCCGCCAATTTCTCCCCAGAAACATGGTTTTAAAGGAGATTTCGGTACTTTATAACGCCGGATTTTGACTCTTCAGCGCTTCCACGATCCCATCCCCTGTGGAATCCGCGACGACCCGAAATATGACTATCTGGGTTACGTCTGCCGGAGACAGTGACCAAGTGATCCTTCGCCAGTTCAGCTTTCTCCACTTCTGCCTTGAGCCTCTCAAGGTCCGCGGCGATATCCGTGAAGATTAGCATACCCCCCTTGGGGATTTTACGCGTGCCGCTGAGAGCAAGAAGAACGTAAAATCATGGTTCAGTCAGATTATGAAACATTTTTCAATGCATTCGGACTACAGTAATAAAACTTCATAGGTTAATAACGTGAAAAACGATGTTTAATAACACGTTTGGAGTGCAGTCCTGTATATGATTTTTAGAATTTATAGAATTTTTATAATTTAAAAAGTGTTCCACAACTGAAAACGGTCATCCAAACAATCATCCATCAATTATTGTTCATACAGAGAAAAATATAACTGATTTATTTTATGTGCCCCTGTACATGAAAGATAAATGGCACATCATATTCAATAGTAAGCATCTTATAGAACACCTCGGAGATAAGTTATATATCAACTTAAATACCGTATATTCTCGTGTATAAGACGACCCCTAAATTCGAGAAGAATATATGTTGAAAGCCAGTAGTTTCGTCTAGTTATCTTTATCTTATTTAATATCAGAATTTTTTTGCAAATTCTGCAGTTAGATAAGACAAAGAAAACTTTTTTTAAATACTGGTATCCAGTCTGTAATTCATCTCTAAGTTCGGGTCGGCTTATACAGGAGTATATACGGAACTTTCGAAATAGTGTAATATGAACAAAATACACCGCAAACAATTTTTTCCATAGACCGTAATGTAACATAATTCTTTTTAGTGTCCCTCTAAATGATCGATAAATGCTATCCATACCATACTCTATAGCAATCGTCTTGTAGTTTATTTAATAGATATATATGTAAATTTCAAAGTATTTTAAATTATGAAACATCATTAAAAACTACCGCAAACGATTTTTCCCATAGGCCGTAATGTAATGAAATACTTTTGAACGTCCATGTAAAGAGATTATGACTGCTACACACTACATTTTGCAATTCCTAACATTCAATAGTGAATATCAATAACATTTTTCAATTTCATTGCAATGCGACTATATTGACGGCAAAAATAATTTTGGCCAACTAAAATCGGTAAATCATCCACCGTGCACTATATTCATTACTACCCAATTTTAATCTTTATATAGCATAGACTTCTTCGACGATATATGTAACTAAAAGAACTAATAAAGTATCCGTCTCGTGATACTTATTTCAACATAAACACTTGAACTTTTGGTAAAAACTATAGCAATGTGTAAAAGCCTTATCAGACGGAAGAAGAATGAAAAACAAACATTTTACAAAGCATGTTTTCTCAGATTTTTAGGAAAGTTGCGGAAGATGAGCAAGCAGGTTTTGTAGGATCCACTGTTGCCTAAGGGCTACTTTTTTTAAAATTCAGATTTCTTGATTGGCACCACTTTTCTGAAATGGTAAAATTCCCCTTGTTTTCGACTTAATTAATATGTCATTAAATAAGGCGAATTTTACCATTTCAAAAAAGTGGTGTCAATCAAAAATCTGAATAAAAAAAGTAGCCCACTGGCAACATTGGTAGGATCATGCATCGGGTGATGAATGAGTAGTGTAACCAAGATCACTTATCTTTCTACACTCTCAGAAATACTTTCGTCAATTCACGGAAATTCTCTTGGCAGCGGAATATCTGTTTATTTTTTCTGTTACAGGAGGTAAAACATACGTGAATTGAAGAATGTGGGGAAAAAATATAAGTTGCTGACCTGGATTTGAATCAGCTGTCTTACAAGGAAGGTCTCCTTACTGGGCATATTCAGAATATTTTGAAAAAAAAAAAAACAATTAAACTACTTATGTATGTAATAAAGGATCTGTCAAATTTAGCGGCGGAATTACAGTAGAAAGTCTGCAAAAAAAAAAATACTTTCGAGTATTTGGCGCGAAAAGACGAAAACGTCACGCGATTTAGCGAGCAGTACTTTTCCTTGTCAAAAGTAAACGATTTTAATGCACCTGAAAATTGTTTGTTAATTGATTTTTAGAATGCGTGTAAAAAGTATTTAATTAATTTAAACATAAGCAATGAGAGAGTTTAATAAATACATTTTTTCGTATTACATATTTATGTTGCTTGTTATTTAATTTTATTACTTTAAAAACAATTTCATGCATAAGCGCATTCCAAAATAAAGGGAAGATTCATTTACCAGTTATTCATTTCAATATCAAAGAAATCGTCGTTTCTATAGCAACAAAATTGAATCGACAGTGCTCAATTGGATTTAATTTTGAGGTATTGAAACAATTTTAATTTATTTTAATTTTGTTTTAATTCCTAAAATTTGATTTTTAACTTTCATTATAAATATATATATATATGTGTATATATATATATATATATATATATATATATATATATATATATATATATATATATATATATATATATATATGGCAAAATTATAGTTAAGTTAAACTAAAACCGACAAAACCAAAGTTATTTACATTAAATTTATTTAAACAAGTTCAATATGAAACATTTTTATCTTAAAGAGTATTCGATATAAAAAAGTAATTTTCGAAATTTCATTTCATCGCCAACCGATGATAAATTGCCAAATAAACGAAATTTTTATTATTTTTTTACGCACGTTCTATCCAGGTTCCGCTAAAAAAAATTTATAAACATATATATCCACATGAGAAGAACACTCTGTAATTTTTTCAGATTTTTCTGAATATGCCCGTATATTGACCTTCCTTGTTGAGACGAGTACGCTAACCCTTTGGGCTATAGTTGCACGGTAGTGAAATATTTTCAGGTAAATATGTTTCTTTCAGATGTATATGGCTTGATTAATTACTTTAAAAGGCTTTCAATTTTTAAGTTAATTTCTAGAAGATTTTGTCTTTAATGAGATTGTGTTTGGGTTTTTAAAACTGTAGTATTAGCACATGACAAAAATATGAATTATAAATATTTTTAAGACGATTGCTAGATGTAAAATATGAATATTATATTTTTATTCGATAAGATTTTTTTTCTTTTTTAAGTAGAATCGATTCTTTTGCAATTAATATTTAAATTAAAATATCTTTTAAATCTGTTCATTTAAAAAATGTTTTAAATGCGAATATTATTTCACAAACAATGTTATAAATTCAACTTTAGTTAACTTTGTTCAACTTACTAAACTTAAAAAAAATAAATTGTGAGTATGTTTGAATGAAGGAGACAAGTAATTGTTATTCATTTTTAAATTCGAAAACTTTTCTCTTTTTTAATTAAATTAGAAATCATAATGTACAGAAATTTTGTTTTTTCAGTTTTTTAATAAATTTGGATTTTAGTATTATTATTATTATTTAGTATTTAGTTTTAGGATTAGTATTTAGGATTAGTATTTAGTATTTGGATCGCATGCGTGCTAGGAATGAACGGAGTTTCTTCATCTTTTTCAGACTTTTGGGAAGATTTCATGGATAAAACATGTTTCCTAGGAGTACGGAAATTATTATTTTTTTTTAATGACTAATAATTTAGTCTAAATTGCCGAGTTTTTCTGACAGTGTAGCTTTGTTTGGAATGGTTCAGTTGGAGAAAAATAAACAATTTTGGGAGAATGAGCAACATTTCGAATCTTATTTTCGTAGCACACGGAAGTATTCGCCCAACATTTTATACAACATAACATTATAGCCAGCAGCAGTTGCTTGATCTTTCTCAAGGAGACCTTATTTTTGTTCACGCACCTTGGCCGTTGTATGATCTGAGATGTTGTTCATTCTCCTATCACTGTTGTTTCTTCTCTAACAGAACCAACCGGAACAAAGCCAGGAAAGGTATGCGTACTTAACTGGTAACCCATTCAACATACGATAGATAACCCTAAAAACTTGTTCGTTTAGCTTCCACAACCAAAGGCGTAGCCAGGGTGGGGTTCCAAATAATATGGATACCACTAATGTTCTAAAGTTTTCTTCATCTTGATGAATAGCAGAAAATTCTCCGATCTCATGCTTCTATAAAACCTTTAGAAAATTAGTGGTATTCAGAACATCTGGACTCCCACCCTGGCTAAGCCACTGTTCACAACATTTGGAAAAGCTCAGTGAACATTGTAAAATGTTTGTTATTTAGTTTCTTCCGTCTGATACGACTTTTACACGGGTCAAATTGGGTAAGCAAAAATAGGGTCTCTTTTCGCAAGTTCAAGCATCTTTTGCTGACCGTAATGTTGTTTATGGGAAAATGTATGGCGAATGACTCTCGTGTGCTACGGCCACAATATATCAAATTATCACCAGGATGAAAAATACGCAAAATGGTTTCTACACAATAGTAAACGTCGTCATTAGTGCGAACAAGGAAAATGTGGGACGAAATGTGTATTATGCTGTTGAAAGCGGTTAATGGTTTTTGTTTTGCATTTGTTATCTTAAACGTCGCCATTTAGTTTATGATCTTTGTGCACAAAAATCCTGATATTTTTCTTTTAACAATAAGAGATACCGGTTTTTGTTTTTATGTTCATGGAATTTCTGAATCCTATCCCCTTCTTAACCCTTTCATGGATAAGGTGCTTCTGTTGCTAAAAAGTTAATATGATTGACTAACACCAGAATTTATAGACAAGCTTAATTGGAAATAAATACCTGCTTTTCTTCACGTAAGATATAAAACTAAAAGAAATTTTTAAAAATTCTGATGCCAATATGGCATTTGGAAATCAAAATTAAGTGGGACATATATTTTTAGGGTTAAAGGAAACTTTTCGGAAAACATAGAGTCACGAACTAAACAAAAAGATACGTTAAAGTTTATATATATATATAACCATTAATTAAACATAACCTACCACCATCAAAAACCGTAATATTATGAATTAAAGCTGAAAGTATATAAAAAAAATTCAATTAATTTATTATAAGAATTATTATGGAAGAAAAAGAAAAAAGTGGACACCGACAAATAATGGAAAAGCTTATATATTGAATTACGTTGTCAAGGGCACAGAATTCAATGATATAAGCAAAATGGTTGTTTTCTGTGAGAAAAATAAGCTAAAGCTAAAAATTATTTTCCCCTGTGCCCAAACAACCATTAAAATCAAGTGAATTGATTAAAAATGAAAACAGAATAGAAACAAATAATATGAAATGGAAGAATCAATAAAACCTATTTAATTATTTATAGGATATAAAATAGAAATAATAAACACCATACCGGTTAATATTTCAGTATTTTACAAATATCCACGCGCACATGGCTACCAGAATATCATAAAGATTAAGGTGAATAAAACAGATAAGAAATCACAGTAATTGATACCAAAGGATGCAGTTAATACATTTTGAAATAAATTTTGAAATACCATGTTAAATACATTTAATATAATATAAAATAAAATAAATAGATAGTAATTACATTATTTAAAATGCACTATTAAATTAATTAATAACTGTTTAACAATATCGTCAAAATTTAGCTAAAAAATCCCCCTGGTGTAGTAAATTATAACTAAAATGGAGCTAGAAAAATTAAAATTTAGAACTATCTTCAAAAGACAAATTTTGGTGCTGCCATCTAGTATTACTTTTATTATTCAAATGTCACAAGATAAACATTTGTAAGCATTTGAATGTAAATAATTTTTTTAACAGCAAAACCAAACATATCCTTATATATAGATAATTATAAACCTAATATAAACCACACAATGTATTTAAAAAAAATAAATAAAAAAATAAAAACTATTGTTAATAAAATTTAAAAAGCATACAAAATATTCTTTTAGCTAACTTATTTAAACTAAACTAAGAGATTAAATAATTCTAGAACATTGATAATATATAGCATATAGCTATATGCTATAAAACAAAATAAATTCAGTAATAATTAATATAAATAATTATTAAAAATAATATAATTTTTTTTAAATCTATTATATATAAGATAATTATAAAATGAACAGGAAATAAAAAACATATGGAAGTATATAGAAGGTTAACAGATACTTAAATTCCCATTACCTAAAAAGCACAAATATAGAGTGTGGATTATTTTCATACATCCATAAAAATAAAAAATTATGAGTGTGGGACATTCAAAAACATTAAACCGATAATAAATTGAAAATAGATAAATATTAAAAAGAATAGAGGAATAATGATAAAAATAATTACCCAATTTTAATACATACAGTATAACTATGTTTATATTAAACATACTTATATGTATATACACTATAAAAATGGTATACTATTAGTAATTAATATGATATTGTCCTTAGTAAATTAAAATTTAATAATAAATGATTGTAAATAAGATTATTCAATAATTAAGCTAATTATAATATTAATGAAATTCTCCTATATATATATATATATATATATATATATATATTCCCAGCGCATAAAATTTAATGAGTATTGGAAATTATTAAAACTAGAAGAGCGGCTACCTGTTTTTTTTAATCTTATTAGAAATGGCTTCAAGTTAAAAGACGTGGTAATGAATAAAATTTATTGACTTCCAAAGAAACTATCTAAAAAGTATCTCTAGTTCTGAAATATGTATTTTTGCAAAATAAAATAAATGAACAAAAGCTACTCTTTCTATTCGGGACGATAAATTACGAGAAAAGGAGCTATCAAATGGCTGTCATACACTTCAATTTTAAGTTTAGAGTTATTTTTGTTTCTTTTTTATTTTCTAAAATTGATTATTTACGTACTGTTTCACAGAAAAGCGTTTTATTACAATTTTTTAAAGTTATTTTTGTAGACATCTTAAATGTTACTCGTTATTTACAAAAGAAGTTTGGCCTTTTGCCAATAAACATAAATATATAGATATAGTTTTTTTTTTAATTTTAAATCCTTCATTATACGTGATTTATATTCTCCGTAATCGCGGATAATTATTTAAAAAATAATAATCTATATTATTTCCTTCAAATGTTTAACTTAGCTAGTTAATGCTTTCGCACTGATAGCATAAAACGCTAGAAAATGCTAAACTATATGGCCAAAGGTGACCGGTCACTTGCGATTTTAGACGTTTTGTTAAATATCTAGATTTTTTTCCGAAATCCCCGTCAACAAATTTAAAAAGAAAGAATACCTTTTGGATAACCCTGTCAAAACTAATGTATCAAAAGCGTTATAACTCGAGATTATTAATAAGTGGCATATTGTAATATACAGTGTTCATGTCTATGAGAATAGCATGTATACTGGTAGAGAAATTAAGGTTTTTATAAAAACAGTCCCAAATTTTGCCAAGTTTTTTGCTTATAATTTACAGAATTCTTAATATAAAAACAGTTCTTTTCAAAAAATGACAAACAAAATTGTTCATAATACTCTGCAATCAGAATTAAAAAATAATAAATATTGGATGAAAATGAGCAGGTTTACTAAAAATGTTTCACTGCGCATGCGCGAGTACAATCAAAATATAATATGAATAATGTGTTAGCTAAATATATAGAGCAACTTTTTCAAAAGTCTCAAAATCATAGCTTGAAAATTCTGAAAATTATCGTCGAGAGAATAAGCTCGAAATCCATTGTTCCCAAAAAGAAGCAAAAAGATGAGGGGTTGTATCAAATATTTGTTGATTAGTGCCAAGATAGCGTACACAATATTGCACGTAGGGTAAAGTGCCCATATTTCGCCCTCTCTCCTAATTTCGTCCCCTTTAACATCTCCGCTTCTGTGAAAGTGGCGCCATTTATGACGCACGGCACAGGGGACGGAAGGTAAAAGAGGTCAGTGTTGAAAGTTTCGTTCAACAAGACGCATACATAAATTAAAGGCGTCGAATTTCCTATTTTTAGAAGATCTGAGTTCTTATTACATCGTTTGTAGAACTTTATTTACTGTACTGTAAGTATTTATTTCTTTTTCATTGCTAGTATTTTACGTTGATAAGATGCTGACAGTAGCATACAGTGAGTTTTCGGACGCTCAGTTCATCTTACGGGAACTGAAGATCCATAATATTGGGAAGTAGCGTGGTCTCAATTTCGTCCCCCTTGCAGTTCTTATTTTCGTAACGGGGACGAAATTAGGAATGCTTTTTCATGACTTTTTTTTCAATTTTTTCCTCATATTTATATGGCTAATGTATAGTTGCCAGTCTCCTGATTTTTTGGATGCCTGTAAATTCTTACAAAAATGTTTTCATTATTTAATTACGTTAAAACTGCGATTGTATAAATCACGTATTTCTGCAAAAAAATATTGCTATGTAAAAAATCGGGAGGTTGGCAACAATGCATGCTTCACTATGTTATTCTTCCACTGATAATTAGTACATTTATTTGTGCTTTACATGAATGTAAATTAAATTACTTACTCATTCAGAAAAAAATTTTGATTTAGTTATAAGTTAAGCCTCGGCGATTTGGATTTTTTGGGGGACGAAATTGGGACCATTTTTTTCTTTTGCATTTTTTAGATACTTTTGAAAAAACTATTTTTCTCATTGTTAAAATTTTTTTGTACGATATTTGCTTATGTTTCTACGTGCATGGGTAGTTAGTTTATGTAAAATCCAAATTTGGTAGATTTCCTCTGAAAATTACAAATGCCAAGGGCCTAAAAGTGACTGGGGGACGAAAATAGGTCACCTTACTACTATAGTTGGTATACTACTATATTTGGAAACAACCCATCATCTTTTTGTTTCCTTTGCTTCCTATCGACGATAATTTTCAGAATTTTAATCTATGATTTTGATACTTTCACAAAAGTTGCTCTATATACTTTGCCAATACATTATGCACATTATATTTTGATTGCATTTGCGCATGTGCAGTGAAATATTTTTTAGTAAACTTTCACATTTTTCATCCAATTTTTATTATTTTTTTTAATTCTGATTGCAGAGTATTGTGTACAATGTTGTTTGTCATATTTTTGGAAAAGAACTTTTTTTATATTAAGAACTCTGCAAATTATTAGAAAACTTTTTGGCGAAATTTGCGACTGTTTTAGTAAAAACCTTAATTTCTCATCGAGTATACATGCTGTCCTCATAAAAATGAACACAGTATATTACAATAAGCCACTTATTAATAATCTCAAGTTTGAACGCTTTTGCTATTTAGTTTTTACAGGGTTATCCAAAAGATATTCGTTCTTTTTCAATTTGTTGATGCTTCCCTATAGGGTTTCGTGAAAAAAAATCTTCCCGGAAATATATGACCTATACATTACTGCTTACACATCAGCAGTTTCAGGTTAATTCCTCGTGTATTTTTCTAGAAGTTGAACAAAACGTCTAAAATCGCAAGTGACCGGTCACCATTGGCCATATAGTGTAGGGGAAGTTAGCTTAAAATGATCCTAGCGGGCAAAACGATCCACATATGTTTTCAGCCAGACAGGTCGCGCTATCTACCGAGTAACACATAAACTAGATCTGCTAACTCAAGGAGAAGCAATGGCGATATTCAAGAGATCGCATTATCACGCTCCTGAAGAAAAATCTTTGAAAAAGTGGTTTTCCTAACACCTGTTATAAGGTAAGCACTAACTTTCATATTTATTTATATATATAATCTTTTATGTACAGAAATATGACTTGGTTTGCTTAATGAAGTATGTTGTTAGCTGTGAATTACACTTTATAAATTTGTTATGTTTCTCGGCGTCATCCAGTAATATGACCTAAAATGGGCGGCCATGTTTCCGGGCAAAATGATCCATTATGTGGATCGTTTTACCCGCAGAGGATCATTTTGCCCTTATTAAATGCTTAAAGGATTTCACAAATCCTTTATTAAGTAGTGTTTTCCAAATTGCAAATATTTTGTATTTAAAAGGTTAATTTTGGTTATTAACCAAGACATATTAAATATCGTGCCTATTACTATCATGTATACAATCGAAACTATCTGTTCTAATTTTATGCACATTGTTAAGGGGGTTTAAGAAGTGATGATGAAAGATGTTTAAGAAGTGATGAAAAAGTGAAGGTGAAAGATGCACATTTTATTCAAATTATGGCCAAACGAAAAATTAAATATATAATCATCTAATTAAAACAGTATTATTTACATCACATTTCTTAATTATCCCTTTGAGCGGCCCAAATAGCCGAAATTGAAAAAAGTATCGTTTGTTTTTAAACCCGTTTAAGTAGTTGCACATTTTTGGAATTCTATATGCAGCATCCCCCATGTTAATTATCCTTAAGCTTAGATCATTTGGTAGTCTTTCAATCCCATGTAATTTGTATAAAATTGAAGCAAGATTGGTTTTTACTTTGTCACTATATTATGTTTACCTCCCCACTGTACTCACAAACTCCAACCCTTGGATGTGGGAGTTATGTTTGCACTAAACACCTGGCACGATAAATCGCTAAAAAAATGGCTGACCAACAGTAACAAAAAGGGGGAGTTGGAATAAATGAAATCGAAAAAATTTTTGGTGAAGCTTACTTGCATGCTTGTGTACCATTAAACGCCATCAATGGTTTTAAGGAAACCGGAATTGTACTTTTTAACCCGGATGTATTCTCTTTAATCCATTTTGTTGCTGCAGAAGTTACAAATAAGCCACATCCAGTCACACCAGGTTACTGTCAAGAACAAGAGAGAAATGTTGAACAGGAGGCATTTCTCAAGAACTGCAGCTAGCTGCTACTACATCGTCTGAAGAAAATACGGTACCGGGCCCTAGTCATCATAGGAGCCCTTCAACCGCTCTCAAAATGTGTGACTTTCCCAAATCTTTCTCTTTATGTCTACGTGATATCATACCCTTTCCAAGGAAAACGGAATCAAGCACTTCGAGAAAAAGAAAATGATGGGATGTGCCATCTTAACAAGCAGTCCTTATAAAAATAAACTGAGCTTGGAAACGGAAAACAGAGAACAGAAAGAGATTACAAAACAGGCTGTAGCTAAGAAAATTCAATTAAAAAATGCTAAAGCTGAAAACAAAATAGCCAGAACAAGCAAAGAAAAAAGCATGAAGTCAAAGCAAAGACGTATTTCCATAAAGAAGAAAAGGGTGCCTAAAATCCAATATATGGAATATAGTGAAACATATTCAGAAGATGAATACAAGTGTATTTATTGCGATGAACTATTTTCCTCCTCTGCAGCAGGTGAAGGTTGGATCCAGCGTCACAAGTGCCGTAAGTGGGCGCATGATGCATGCGCAGGGATAGATGAAAATGACGATGATGTGTATCTTTGCGATATGTGTTCAAATATACGGAGTTTTCGGATGGGGAGGAAATAGGTATTATTTAACTTATTTCTGCGTTTATTGTTGACAATTATTTTTGGATCATAATTTTGAAATATTCCATTTTATTCTTTTTTCAAAATTATTTGACACTTTTTTTATTTTAAAATTTGCATAAAATAAATTATGTATGCTACTTGATTGTAAAACTTATTTTATTTATTTATGTATTGTCATAATTAATTTAACATCCTTTATTTTGCCTATAAAAAAGATTTACAATTATTTTTAAATGAAGGATCATTTTGCCCTTGGGTGCGGCTAAAATGATCTTTTGGACACTTTTTCTAAAATCTATTTTTTTCACTACTCAGTTTGGGTTTAAAATATTATTAAAGTATGTTTCTAATGCAAAATATAGTGTAAAACATACTAACCAAGGTCAAAAGTTTTTTTTTAAAACAGTTATGTTATTTTACACAAGTTTTTCCCTTAAGGGGATCATTTTAGGCCAACTTCCCCCATATTATGATTGTCTTATCTAGGCAAAAATAATTCAGAAGAAGAAGTGATCTTATTATAATAGTCTAAGCGCTAGCAACGTTTTCGTCACCTGATTTTATGGCTCATTTTTCTATATGTTCTTCCGATTTATGGTGTAGTACGTTTGCGGGCGGTCTGGCAGTCAGAAGACGTTGCGTTTACCTGCGGAAAGAGGGGTTATGCAGGTCAAAGAACTTCAAAATTACGTCCTTTTATCAAGGCTTATTTCTCTATATGTTTTTCCGATTTATGGTATAGTACGTTTGCGGGCAGTCTGGCAGTCAGGAGACGTTGCGTTTACCCGCGGGAAGAGGGGATATGCAGGTCAAAAAACTTCAAAAATACGTCATTATATCAAGGCTCATTTTTCTATATGTTCTTCCGATTTATGGTGTAGTACGTTTGCGGGCGGTCTGACTGACGGGAGATGTTGCGTTTACCTGCAGCAGTAGGGGTTATGCAGGTGAAAAAACATCAAAATTAAGTCATTTTAGTATGATTTTTGTTTATAACATCTGTTTCTACAATCCATTTGTGATATTAATCCATTATTGCCAGATGGAGCCAATGTTGCTAACACCCTGCCAGATCCACATTTATAAGTAACATATTACTTTATCAGACTTTATTATCAGACAACCTATAAATAATTTGCAAGACATAATTTCGGTTGCAAACTTAATGCCAGACGGCTTTAAATATGGCAACGAAAATGCCTGTTTCAAGAGTGTTTATTGAGATATTAATCCATTATTACCAGACGTTACCAATGTTGCTAACACCCTGCTAGATCCACATTTATAAGTAACATATTACTTTATCAGACTTTATTAACAGACAACATATAATTAAGTTTCCGGACACAAATTCGGTTGGAAAGTTAATGCCAGAGGGCTTTAAATATGGCAACGAAAGTGCCTGTTTCAGGAGTGTTTTATAGTTTAAGAATTATAAGTCATCTTTACGTTATTTTATCAAGCTTAAAAATAACAAGATATTTTTCTTTGGCTAGCACACAACCTATAATTAATTTGTCAGACACAATTTAGTTGTAAAGTTAATGCCAGACGGCTTTAAAAATGGCAACGAAAGTGCCTGTTTCAAGAAATGGCGTCTTTTGTAGGGACTTGGCTTCATTTAATGACAGTCAACCCTTAATTGTTACCATAGCAACAATCGTTTCTTTGTAAATATATATACATATATATATATAGCCATAATATAATTGCAAATCATCATAGATTCCAATTACTATAATTAATTCAATAATTTAATAAATTTAGCAGCAAATTAAAACTGTAACATTATACAAAATACAGATGGAACCCTATACATGTAATACGAATTAAGCAAATTTCACATATACATATAGTTTATGTCGAGAAAAATGTTTATTTTGTGTAATTAATGTAAATTTATGTAATTGTAATTTTTAAGCTATAAAACACTCTTGAAACAGGCACTTTCGTCGCCATATTTAAATCAGTTGCAAAGTTAATGCCGTCTGGCATTAACTTTGCAACCGAATTTGTGTCCGGCAAATTAACTATAGGTTGTCTGCTAGCCAAAGAGTAATATCTTGTAATTTTTAAGCTTGATAAAATGACGTAAAGATGACTTGTGATTTTTAAACTATAAAACACTTTTGAAACGGGCACTTTCGTTGCCATATTTAAAGCCGTCTGGCATTAACTTTGCAACCGAATTTGTGTCCGGAAAATTAATTATAGGTTGTCTGCTAGCCAAAGAGTAATATCCTGTTATTTTTAAGCTCGATAAAATGACGTAAAGATGACTTATAATTCTTAAACTATAAAACACTCTTGAAACAGGCACTTTCGTTGCCATATTTAAAGCCGTCTGGCATTAACTTTGCAACCGAATTTGTGTCTTGGAAAATTAATTATAGGTTGTCTGTTAACCAAAGAGTAATATTTTACCTATAAATGTGAGTCTTTCAGGGTCTTAGCGACATTGGTAACGCCTGGTAATAATGGATTAATATCGCAAATAGTTAGTAGAAACAGATGTTATAAACAAAAATCATGCTAAAAGGGCGTAATTTTGAAGTTTTTTGACCTGCATAACCCCTTCTTCGGCAATTAATCGCAACGTCGCCCGGCTGCCAGACCGCCCGCAAACGTACTACACCCTAAAACGGAAGAACATATAGAAAAATGAGCCTTGATAAAATGACGTTATTTTGATGTTTTTTGACCTGCATAACCTCTTTTCCCGCAGGTAAACGCAACGTCTCCTGACTGCCAGACTTCCGCAAACGTACTACACCATAAATCGGAAAAACATATAGAAAAATGAGCCTTGATAAAATGACGTAATTTTGACGTTTTTTGACCTGCATAACCCCTCTTCCCGCAGGTAAACGCAACGTCTCCTGACTGCCAGACTGCCCGCAAACGTACTACACCATAAATCGGAAGAACATATAGAAAAATAAGCCTTGATAAAATGACGTGTTTTTTGACGTTGCTAGCTCTTAGACTATAATACTGACACTTACAATGTTTTGTGAAATAAAACGTGAAATATATATAAAAAAAAAAATTATATTCAGTTTGTACGAAAAACGAATTAAAATCACATTTTTACTGCCCTGGAAATAAATGATTTCCATGAATTCTTTTTTTTCATAAATATAACAGTATGTCTTAAAATTTTTTAAAATCACTTAAATTTTCTTAATTTTTATCAGGCAGATATATTTTTAAAGTACGAGTCCCCATCTTTCTGATTTTAAAATAGGCTCTTTTAGCGTAAGAGAATGAGGTTTCTTTAGAATATTAACTATACGTAGACTTGGAAAAATAATTAGTTTAAATCTGTTTATTAACATTTTTTGGAACTGCCTAAATGAGAAAATTTACATAATTGTTCATGAAGTTTTATCCGATGAAAACGACAGAATTCACGATAATATTTTTGAACTTCTTTTAAAATAATTCATTTCCATACAGTTTATTACAATGGCATTCTTTTTAGCAGATATCTTATCAATTTTCTTAAGCACTTTCTTCCGTCTGTAAAGGCGTAGCACCATATTTTATCGTTTTCTTTTCATTAAAATTTAATAGTATATTCTGACTTATTTAATCTTTTGCGTTCTAAGTACTTTTTCCAGGGGCATACCTCTCTTACATAAATTTATAAATGAGTTGTGAATAAAGGGAAGGAGACAGATAGTGTATTGTCTATCAGTTGAGAGTGAAGTAACTGAGGAGGTGACCACAACATGGCGGCTGATTTTTTACATTATATCAAAGGTTCATAATAGCCAGCAAAGCAAACTTCCACCAGTAAATTTTGAATAGAAAAATTTGCCTTATTTTAGCTGTTTTTTCACGGAAAATGTCTCTCATAGACATGGTTAAATTTTCTATTTGTTTTTACTGGTAGCAGTTCGCCCAGGTATAATAATTTTTTACTGACACTAATAGGAGGTTGACTAGCTTGTCAAAATATAGAAAAAAAGCAGGGCCTAACTACCGCCGAAGTAAACTCCCACCAGTAAAAATGGATATCTGTTTTTGCCATTATTTATGACTGAAATTTTGCATTAATAAGGCGTTTAAATTAGGAGGAAATTGTTATTTAAATTTACTGGTGGAATTTGCGCCGTCGTCAATTAACCCCAGCGAAAGCGGTTACAGTTGAAGCTTCACTATTTTAAGGATATGTCAGTTACTCTTTATTAATAGTTCCATGGAATTTATCGGTTGAAATAACTTTATTCTAAAGAAATATTTTTATTTGCAGTTTGGCAACGTCAGCAGGAGAAACTTACTAAAAAATGTACTTTTAAAATTTAGTGGTTGGAATGGAATGTAAAAACCGAATAATGTATCTAGTAGACCACTCATAGGAGGTACTCTCGGGTTACGCAGCGAGAGGGTTAACCCTCTCGCTGCGTAACCCGTGAGTTTCTCGGACAACGTAAAAGTAGGAAAATTTGCGCAAGCCGAGATTTCATCGGGGATGCATTTTCTCCGTCTAATTAACCCGCCTTGATCATTCCCACCAGTTACTTTTTATTGTAAATTTTGCCTTATCTAATCGGAGCATTTTCCTGATTAAATCAGACGAAAATTTTTGTTTTTAAAAATCGTTGGCAAAAGAATAAATATTCTAGACGCTCGTCACGAAGGAATTAAGTACGTAATTTTTGAAATTATTTTGATAAAACAATTACGCAGTGGGAGGGTTAACCCTAAAAAAGCTGGAAATTTTATTCAAGTTTTATAAATATATTTTACACCAGAATTTTTACTTTAAACTTATTTTATATATAAAAAAAAAATCCGTAATTTCTAGTTAGCCGGGTGCTAGTGATCGTCAAAATCATTGCAAACAATTTTTCTCGCCAAACCATTGATAGTAGTCTCTAAAATTTATGAAATTCTTTAAAACCCCAATCAAAAACCGAGGTGTACCCGCTACGTGCCATTTAAACCGAAGAGAAATATCACTGGATACATAAAATTCGTTTTGCAGTAGTCTCTAAAATGCATGAAATTCGTTAAAACCTAGATCACTAAAATACATAGATGCCAACTTTTACGTTTATATGTACCACAAAATTCAATATTAAATGTAACCTCTTTAATCGCTGTAATATGCCAATTAAATGAGACAAAAATTTCTATTAAATTTTTGTGGTACAAAAAAAGCGCAAGAGTTGGCAGCAGTGCTATAATACATCGAAGTACATTCCAATACCCGATACTGTAACGTAAATATTTTATAACTTTATATCTCAATATTTCAATATTGTATCTTTAAAAACTTACTTAAAAGTACCAAAAATATATTAACAGAAAAAATTATGTAAAAAAGAAAAATACACAAACATTTAAATAAAAAACAGAGGATTTATTTCATAATGAAAGCATGAAACATATCTCACGTTATTAAAAACCCTGCACATTTTTTATGTCTGTTAAAATCTGGGAAAATGTGTTCTCAGCTGTTCTTCTCCACTTAAATTCAGTTAAAGAACACTCTAAATGATCCCGGGCTGTACCACGATGTTTTTCTCTTTTATTACTCAATTTTGCGCTACCTCAAAGTCTTCCAATTTTTTGTGTATGAACACCACTGTCAGGATCTACAAAATTATACTTATTGTTAACTTTGAAATCATTGAAGTCCCCCCTCTTCAAGTTTTGTAGTACAAAACTTTACAGCGTCTTGCTCCATTTTCGGCAAATCCCAAATTTTCATAATTAAAAAACGAAATACAATAACATAAACATACTCCAATGACACAATCCAATGATTTCAATCATGCCGTCAGTGTGGCCAAATGGGCTACTTTTTTTTTAATTCAGATTCTTGATTGGCACCACTTTTTTGAAATGGTAAAATGCGCCTTATTTTATGACATGTTAATTAAGGCGAAAACAAAGGCAATTTTACTGTTGCAAAAAAGTAGTGGCAATCAAGAAATCTGAATTTTAAAAAAGTAGCCCACTGGCAACACGGCATGCCGTGCGGAATGCATGCTGGGTAACCTTTGCAAAATGAATTACGGGAAAGGTTAAAATAATGGAGTTATAAATAAAGAGGAGGTGACATATAGTGTATTGTCTACCAATTGAGAGTGAAGTAACTGAAGAGGTTGCCACAAGATGGCGGCTGATTTTTTACATTATATCAAAGGATTCTAATTGCCGGCAAAGCAAACTTCCCCCAGTAAATTTTGAATATAAAAATTTGCCTTGTTTTAGCTGTTTTTTCACGAAAAATTTCTTTCATAAACATGGTTAAATTTTCTATTTGTTTTTACAGTTAGCAGTTTGCCCAGGTATTATAATTTTTTTACCGACACTAATAGGAGGCTGTCTAGGTTGTCACAATATGGCAGGGCCTGACTATCGCCGAAGAAAACTCCCACCAGTAAAAATGTATATATACTTTTCCCATTAGTTTTGACTGAAATTTTGCGTTAATTAGCGTTTAAAGTAGGAGGAAATTTCTATTTAAATTTACTGGTGGAAGTTTGCGCCGGCGATACTCAACCCCAGCGAAAGCGGTTACAGTAGTTGGTTGGTTGGTTGTGTTTATGACGGCCAATTATCATCACGAGGGATATAGGCCCTAAGAGGGAGGAGTGCTCTTCGTGGGGGTCTTTCTAAGGGAACCTAACCCGTATTAACGCTTGGAAATCCAAGGTTCGAAGAAAACCACGAAAACTCCGAACGATTAGGCCGACGGGCGCGATCACTTCCCGTCTACCAGCTTCGAGAGCAGAACCTCTCGGCCACTGGTGGGGCCTACGCGGTTACAGTGGAAGCTTCACTATTTCACGATATTTCACTTCAGGATATGTCAGTTCCTCTTAATTAATAGTTCCATGTTTAAAATTCAAATAACGCGAAACGAAATAATACTTTTCTTGTTATCACTGGCAACGGCTAACAAAATAGGACCGAAATATATCCATATGGTAGGGACCAAAATGATCCATAACAATCCTTCTAGTGAAGGAAAAAAAATCGTGTGTGAAATATTCCCGGTATGTCTAGTCTTAAAAGCACGTTTAATTTATATCATAAATATATTAAGAAAAATAATTAAAAATTACGAAACCGCTTTTGAATAGCAATATTTCAGACATTTTCGTGCATTCCTGAGTATCTCCTGTAGATCTACACACAGTGGTTTCTTTAACCCCTTAATTCTCGCTCCCGTGATATTCACGGGCTGTGTGAATCTGAATAAAATATTAAGATTATTTGATTGCCACCAATTTTATAAAATAGTGTAGTTGGCTTTATTATGGTGTCATTTTACCTATCATTAAATAAGGTGAATAATTCTTTTATCAAAAAGTGGTGGCAATAAGCAATTTGAATTTTTAAACCGTAATTTAATGCGACCGTTAAGGGGTTAAAAAATCCTATAGACTCTCATAAACACCACTGTCTTTATTATTTTACTGCTACACAATATTCAAAATCGTCAAAATAAGTCATAAATATTTTCCATGATTTCATTAATAAAATTAAATTATCAGCATAAGGTATACAGTTGAGAAGATAAAAAAAGAATTATTTTAAAATTTAAAGTTTCATCAGTGTCAAAACCAGACATTGCCAAAGCATTCTTCACCACTGCATGATATCTAAAAATCGATATACTTTCCTTTAGAGACGTGATAAAATTTTGCTTCTAATGCAATTTCATTTACAATGATTACCATATTATTACCAGATTACTATATTATGTGTTGCTTTTTGTAAATTAAAGATTTATTTTATTTTCTACATTTTCTCTGCTTACTGTGCAATTTAATAGGGACCTGATTTATTTGAGATAACTAGAATTGATAGGAGTTTGATCATGAATTAGGAAGTTTGATATTAATTAACTGTTTTTCTTCTTTTTGTATTTATTTATGTTTCCTAGAAATGAAAAATATTTGTTAAATTGTAAAAAAAAAATAACAAACATTTTACTGTTGCACAAAAAAATTAATCTTAAAAGCTATTTTAACCCCGATTTTTAAGTCGAGTGAGAGGGAATATATTTTTCAGTCCCTTATTTTTGAGTTATATTTTTATATTGTTTATTACGCTATCTATCTATTACACCAGAATCAAAACAAATGTCAATTGTTTCAAAACCATATTAAAAAAAACCCATCAAAATCCGTAAAAAATTATCATATTTTTTTGTTATACCTTAATTTTTATTCAGGTATACATTGTTGACAATCTAATCCCTTTTATTTCAAAAACACAACAACAACAAATCGCTAGCTTGTTCAAAAGATATCGTGGTAAAACCACTGAAAAGCAGTGTTTCGAAATAATTGAATTTAAAGTTTTAGAAACATTTTTAAGAGTTAAAACGCCATTTACCTTAGTTACATTTAGTACAGCCGAAATTATTTAAATTTCTCTATCGGACTAACTGTACAGAATTTTTAAAGTTCAAACATTATACAGAAAGTTTTTACACATTTATGTAAATCATTTGATTTTCTCGATAATTTAAGTAAAAACAACCAAACATAAAGGGTGTTCCAAAATTCACATAAAATGTAATTTTGATAGAAAACACAGATTTATAATTTTAAATTGTAAATTTTTTATTGATACATAAAGGATACAGAATAGTGTTGTATATGGAATCGCATATCGCGTAATTGGCCTCCAAGGCTTTGCTTGCACATACACACATTTTTGTGGAGATTTTCAATGACCGTTTTGTATAAATGTGGCTGAATTTCATTGATAAAACGCTCCATTTCCTCCTTCAAGGCGTGGGTGGTCGTGGGCTTGTTGACATAAACCTTAGACTTTTAAAAAAAATCCCGAAGAAATACGTCCAACGGTGTTAAATAGCATCATCTGGGCGGCCATTCTGATCATCAAAAGGGGAACATGACTAGGAAATAACATAAAATAATTGTTATTATTAAAGTAACAATATAAAATATTAATATTAAAGATTTCAAAAAAACTTTTTAAGGAAACGTGTAATTCTTGGTTTTTTTCTCGTTTTTCTAATCATGAATCCCCTTCACTTATTCATACACGGAAAAATAGGAAAAACAAATTTATAGAATGAGATTTTGGATATTATATTTTCTTCTGTGTTATGTATTGCAATAAATATATGTTTTTCATGATATGTAACTTGAAAATTATATCTAAGCATGCATCACTGCAATATTGATTAAGGAAGTGAAACAGAAAAATATCTGAAGTTTCCTAGCTGCAACCACCTTTTTTTTCCATTTGCGTATCAGGAAAAAAAAAATAAAAAAGTTTCAAATTCTTATTTTCTATCTGCCTTTTTATTCTTGATATTATTTGAAATATAGCTTCGTGTTGACGAATGTATACACATCACCATAGCTTTTCTGTTGCTACATATAATAATTATCAGTAAGTGCATTAGCTTAGTTTACATCATAAACACGTTTGTTGATATTTTCTTTAAGAATAGATTTAACAATATAGCTTCTACCGTACTAGCACTGTGACCCAGATGCACATCTCATTATCCAGGGTTCGTACGCAGTGTTGCCAGACGGGCTATTTTTTTTTAATTCAGATTCTTGACTGGCACCACTTTTTTAAAATGGTAAAGGGCCACTTATTTAATGACAGATTAATTAAGGCGAAAACAAACGGAATTTTAACGTTACAAAAAAGTGGTGCCAATCAAGAAATCTGAATTTTAAAAAAGTAGCCTCTGGGTACACTGTTCGAACGCATCAAGCAGTGTTGCCAGTTTGGCCCTTTTTTTAACTCCGAAAATTCTCTTTCCTATCAGAAATTACCTGTAATATTCCTTTCTTTATTTAATTACAAACATTTCGTGATAGTTTAAAGTCACAATTCTTCTTTCAAAATTTCCGGTATGAATTCGAAATTTTTGAATTAAAAAAAGGCCAAACTGGCAAACCTGGCATCAAGGCATTCAGGGGATTTTAGGTGTTTTAGTATCAGAAATTTCGTAAAGTACTGGCTTGTATATCTGAAGATAGAATTTTTTTCACAAAATAAGACAAATATTAATTTACAAAAGTTCTGGTAAAACATCCTTAATCATTTTAGGTTCGGTGGTTTTATAAATATACCACTTAATTTTTAATTCTCAAAAGGTGCAATGGCACCAAAATTTTGATAAAATATTTTCCACTTAACGTGAAAGTGAAATATAGTGTTATTCTTATTTTCAATTAAATTAGTTGGTAAATCCCTGTGCTACTCATTTATTTCAACACTTTAGCCTTGAAAATGCTTTGCCACTGAAAGGGTTAAAGCGTACGAATCCTGTACCCACGTAGTCGTTACATGATGGGGAAAATATATCAGAGTGATTAAAACGATAAAAATATAAAATAAAAAACTTTCAAAATTAGGGGTTTAATCGGCATTTTTACCTCCTTCACTCGCGTAAATTCGGCGCCTATGCACAATGAAGTCAATATGTCGACTTGTTAGCAATCCGTTAGCCGTTCGTTTGATTTACTTTTGGCACGAGGTGCAAATTACTCAATAATCGATCACGATGACTTCACTGCGAAGTCACAAAATAACGGGAACCTCATATTCATAATGTGATTTTTAAAAAAAATGTCACCTTTTGGTTATCGTTGTGAATGCGACCAGTACTGACGATAGTAATGTCACTGTATCAACACATTAGGCGATTATGCTATTATACTAGTAAATCTGCAGATCAGGAGCCTCAACGTCACCTTTGCAAGTCATTGTTTTTTAACACTCATTGCATAATATTCAACTTCTTGCAAATCGCTTTTTAAAGTTTTCAAATTATATAAATATTTATGAGCATACAAGATACTTCGTAAAGTTTCAGAAATTAAAAGTGTTAAACAAGTGATTGTACATTGATGTTCTGAAATTCTGATGAGCTACTTATTCTGGTAACTTTTTAAATCAAAAATTGCATTTCTTCAGGGGGCTCTGCCCCCCTGAGTCTATTTAAATTTACATTCGTAATTTTTTATTGATTGTGCGGATGGTTATAGTATATCTTAAATTTTTTTTACGCTGTGATTTATAAGGATAAGCATAAGTTTTTTTATAAATTAATAAAATTTAAATTTAAAATAAAATATTCATGTTAACCGTACACATATAATAAATCTTGAAGTGACGCCAAAAATGTAACCCTAAAATCCGCTACATTCGGCACAACGCAACGACGTGCTTAAACGGATGAAGTCAAAGAATTTGGTCCCTGTTCCACGTGCTTGTTTTGTTTGGGCCGAATGAGGGCATTTAAATTTGAGAGATAACGCACATCGTATTGCAAACTGTTTTTACGGCATACTGAATCTCCATCTATCTCTTTCCTCCGTGAATAATAGTTAATTTTATTTTACCCAAGATCTTTTTATTCCAGCATCTTTGTTTTCGATAAATGACGTCTAATTCACCTGCTATGCGTACTTACTCAAAACTTTTCATCTTGTTATATTAAGAAATACTCGAGAGTTTTCTTTTTATTTTTAATATGCCACCATATTAATTTTTCTAAACTTAATTTTATTTTTCATTTTCCTGTTTCACGACAAAACATTTCGATTGAAAATTGTTTAAAAGAAAATATTATTCCGGGTTTTGATTTTCTTGGCAACAGTTAAAGAAATATTGGTAAATGTTATGGGGAAATGTTACGTTATTCTCTATGAAAATAATGAACTTTTGTAATTTTAAGCAAAATATTTCAATAAAATAAATGAAATATTGCCTATTATTATTTCTGGACTAAAATCCTTCTATATGCAAAGATACAAATGCATTAATTCATCTGTTTTGACGTTGGCTTTACTCAAGCATTATACAGGGTGTTCCGTTAAAGGGGTCCAATATTAATAGGGGTAATAGAGGAGATCACATGGAGCATAAATCAGTATATAAAGCCTGGTCGGATCTCAATAGTTTTCAAGTTACAGCAAATAGAATGAAAATTCGGAAAATTGTAAAAGAACCCTCATTGCTAAACTATCGATAAAGCACATATTTAGAAAGAGCAGAAAAAAACCTACAAAATGACATCAATTGTATTAAAATAGCAATATTTATTGACGAGTTACAAGCCCTGAAACAGTGAAAAAAGTACGAAATCCAATATACATCAAAATAGTTAATCGTTAATTCCAAAAAGACAACTCTAGCTACAACAAGGAAAATGTAGTAAAATTTGGTCCATTCCGAAAACTTTCGAAAAAGCTTACAATGAACCATATCGGTTTAATTGTGTGAGAGAAATTAATCAGTTTCTTAGTTACAACTCCGCTTTCTTTGACACTAGCAAAGGTTAAACTCCGCCCATCACGATTGGAAACACCGCCTTTTTAATTACTCTCAACTATACATTTTCGATCATGCTTCTTCTGAGATGCAACATTTTTAATTATTCAAGAGTTGAATGAACCAAAATAACTTTACAATAATAGCCTACATTTTAAAGTGGTCTTTTATTGATATAAAGCTTAAGTTAAATTCTTTAAAATTAAACTGGTGGTGAAAATTCGGAAATAATTAAAAATATTGCGATTTGTAACTATGCAAGAAGTTTCAGTACATGTTTTACATGGACAATTATTGTATGTATATGTGCATCATAATTTATGATAGGAAATAATAATAACAAATAGCATAATAATTTTATTAATTATAAATTTAAAAAAGACACTAAATTTTAAATTAATTCATACAAACTTTGTAATTTACAATTTGAGTACACCACAGTCTGTGACTTACAAAATACTGTGTCAAAAAGTGTTGAAAATAAAAGAAAAATGACAAATAAAGAATTACATTCCACGTACTTTATGACATATGTGAAGCATAGTCTTCTGGCCTGCGCTGCACAGTTCAATGTCGGAAGGCAGACGAACGGACGTTATTATAATAGGTGTTCGAAGTTGCGTCCATTAACAGAATCGCACAGCCGACAGCGACGTCGTAAAGATTGGCGAACACGCCGAAAAACTCCGACGGAGTTGGGAATGTCTCCTGCAGCGACAACGATTCGCGCTAGTAAATCCTCCGGTGTATCCACAGGCGTTTCATACACCAGCGATTTAAGGTGTCCCCAAACAAAAAAGTCTAACGGATTGAGGTCTGGAGAGCGTGCAGGCCAAGCAACAGGTCCACTGCGTCCAATCCATTTCCCAGGATATGTTGAATTGAGGTGATTGCGAACACCTATGAAAAAGTGTGCCGGTGCGCCATCGTGCATAAACCACATATTGTGGCGCAATGTTGCTGGCACATTTTGCAGTAACTGCGGTAAGATATCCCGTAGGAAAACCAAGTACGTACTGCCATTGAGTACATCTGGGAGTAAATATGGTCCTATGAGATAATCGCCGAGGACACCTGCCCATATGTTCACACTGAACTTTTGTTGTGCGTTCGACGGGAAAACAGTGTGCGGATTTGTATATGAACAACTTATGTCATTTCGTAGGATTTTTTCTGCTCTTTCTAAATATGTGCTTCGTTTTTATGTAGCATTATCGATAGTTTAGCAATGAGGGTTTTTTTACAAATTTCCGATTTTTCATTCTATTTGCTGTAACTTGAAAATTATTGAGATCCGGCCAGGCATTATATACTGATTTATGCTCCGTGTGATCTCCTCTATTACCCCTATTAATATTGGAGCCCTTTAACGGAACACCCTGTAGACGCAATTATACTAATATTATTAGGGCCAAATTCGTTGCTAGGCAACAGAGAAAGAAAAGGAAAAAAAATGAAATATGCATTATGTCAATTTGATAAAACAAAATCCTTTATATCATTGGAAAACATGCATAAAATTCCCCCCAATATTATAAACCTAAATAAAAAAATCTCGCAAATATATTGACATAATTTATTGGAATAATTTAATGTTATTTAAAAATTTCAGCATCAAAAATTTACATTATAAATCCATTTTTCATATGAGCCATTTCTTTCAACAAATGAAAATCTGAAAATCGTCTGACTTGCCATTGAAAAGCATTATAGAGCAATTTAAAATGTTCCATATTTCCCGAACGAATGAACCAAATTTAACCAAAAACTATACAGCTAAGTCCGGGTACCTCATCAACATTCCCAGTGAATTTCAAGCCGATCGGATGCTTTTTGCGGCAGTTATCGCGGAACAGACAGACAGACTAACAGAAACCAAAACTTTTCGTGTCTCCACAGTAAGCCTTCACTGACGTTTCGGCAATTAATTTCCCATGATTTTATGTTGATTAATCTGATATTATTTCTTTCTGGCTAGCTATATCGTCGTGCCATGTCAAACTATACAATATAAAAACAGTGTTGCCAGTGTTGTAGGCTACTTTTTTAAAAAATTCAGATTTCTTGATTTTCACCACTTTTATGAAATGATAAATTTCCCTTGTTTTCACCTTAATTAATATGTCATTAAATAAGACGTATTTTACTATGTCCTAGATGACGAAAGGAAAAACATATTACCATTCTAAGTATTTTCTACAGTGTTTTACTTTTCATAGTATAATTCTTTGAAGGAAAACATTTACATGCATGAGTTTTTTTTTAATCATTAAATTAGAATTCTTTGCAAGATTTTATTTTCATTTATTTTAATGGCACAATGTCTTTGAGATATAGCAATCTATTTCAGCGCTTTTCCGGTAAATTCAAAAGCCGATTTCTTTGATAAACATGTAATTTTCAAAGAACATAAGATACACATTATGTATGACGTTTAGCTTTAACCATTTAGGGGCAACACAGATAGCATGAACATTAGCAGCAAGTTTGATTTTTTCTGATATTATCATGCCGTGACAAATTTGAATTGAAAAATTCGCAGCAAATCTGCCGCAAGGTATACATCACCCATTTGCATTAGTAGTTTGTTGTGAAACTGATGGCAAGACTGTCTTTAATTCACGAAAGTGACGAAAGCAAATCCTTCTGTTGAGAGAATAGACAATCAGCAGATACGTAGAAATTGCAGAAATTTTATTCGGTTGACACCGCTTTTTTTTAAACGCTATACTTATCAAATGCCAAAAGAGGCTCGAATTGAAGAGTACCAATATTGCCATAACTTGTTTATGGTGGTCAAAACAATGTAGGCACCTTTAATGGTGCGTATGCATCAGTGTGCCTGATCAGGCCTATGGACCCCTTTGAAGGGGATTAAACTTATTGTGTAACAGTTGTAAACAGTTAATGTGGCATGTAAAGATTACTACTTTGCAGTAAGTTTGCAGTATTTTTGATTACTTGTTTACCGTTAATTTGCAATAATTTTAATACCGCATGAATTTAACTTGCACGACAAGTTAGCTGCGAGGTCAAAGTGTGGTGACTTCGGCGTTTGCGTTATCTTACTGCAGTCTTGTTATGAACTTTCAGTCTTGTCATGCTGAGCCTGCTAGAAATTTCCAGATTTTCAAAGCAAGACTTCTGCAAATTTTCTGCAAACAAAAAATGTTATGTGGGAAGGTACTTCCATTCGCAAAATGCTGAAATGAGTGAATGACACCAGAATTTGGAAGCAAATTTATTTCAAAGTATGCAAAAGCTTCGGTTCACGTATTCAATGAAGTAAATTTTTTTATATTAGATGTAAATTTCCAACTGGGCGAAAAATGTCCGGACAGTTTTTTTTTACCCAGTTGGAAATTTATATCTAATATGATTTGTTTACCAATTAGAATAATTGTGTTAAAATAATCTAGTGAAATTTTTTTATTTCAATATTCTGAGCGCCAATGTGGCATTTAGGGACTAAAATTAGGTTGTCCAAAAATGAACCACCGCCCTTGAAATGGTTATGAGAATTTAAATATTTCAATTCTTTATGAACACGTGTTCACTTTTCACAGCATTAAAGGTTTATCATATTAGTCATTCCATAACTAGTAACCTTTATTAGCTTCTAATCTCGATTTACTGAGAAGAAATTTACCATTTTTAGTCAAATTATCACTTTAGTGAACAATTTTTCCAAAAGATCTGTCCAAGAATTAATGAATAATCTAGTTAAAATTGGCCACATGTTATAAAACTTTATGGGAAATGTATTTATATCTTGTATAACTTAAATCTAGTTTTTATAGACACAATTATTTAACCCGTGAGTTATAATATTAAACGATCTACCCGTATTGCGCAGAAAGTCATTCTTTCTTGAAAAAGTCAATTTCAACTGTAAAGGATGGATCATTGATAAATGTTATGATGTTCAGATTCTAAACGTTTATTATTTTATCTTTAAGTTTTATCGTTAATTCCTTATTATAGTGTTAGCATAAAATTTTAACAATCTTCTTGATTTTAATTAGATTTTATAATGCTGAATACCAATTTACCTATTTTCTAAGCATATAATGATTTTTTTTTTTATTTTTTAAGCATGTTTAGATGTTATTTACATTTCACGTGCATTTATTTGAACTCAAAATTCTCATTGTAGCCACTCATTATGGAATAACACAATACTTTGACCGGTAAAAGTTTTTGAAATCTCATTTTATATCGCTTAACCTTCTATCCTGAAGAAATTCCATTCAACCTTGATCAAAAACATTTCACACCAGAATTTTTATTTAAAACTATTTAACTTAGTTCGCTGTAAATTTTATTTAACTTATTTTATGAAGAAATTTCTGGTCCGAATCGAAATGAAATACATTATAGAAACGGGTCGATTAGTCCCATTCAGGGTAGGAAGATTAACCTCTTCGCGCCCTAGGTCACATATGGGGACATTTAGTTTTTTTTTTTTTTTTTTTTTTTTTGTATAATTATAATAACTGTCAGTAAGAAAAGTAAAATAACAAAAATTTGATAATAAATTATTCACTACAGAATGCCTCAACAAGAGAAGTAAAAATGTTGTTTGGATGCAATGCAGTGGCGTAGCGTCAGGGGGAGGAGGTCGATCATTTTATCACCAGTATGACTGTGTTCTAAGTTTTACTTTGTTTAATCGTATTAAGTTCAATTATTAGATAGCGCCAAATTTTCTATATAATAATGCTGGTAGTAAAATGATCCCCCCTCCCCTTTCCCTATACCATGTCGCTGCTACACTGATAATGTTATTTCCTCGGTACACTTACAGATATAAAATAACGTGTAGTAACTTTTCGCAGTCTGTGTTGTTGGATTACACAGGCCTGCGAAATTGAAGTTTTTGAAAAATACAAGAAAAGTTTTCGCTGATTTTTATGTTATTTGGTGGGCTGATTTCGAAAATGACCTTCATTTTCCCCCATCACATCAGAATTTTTTGTAACATCGATATCGATATTTTTGCTAAAATCCTATTTGAAATGGAATTCTCTTCGACAATTTTGCATGTACTATCTGGCAACAGTGATTTTATCCATGTAAATCTAAAAAAAAAAAAAAAAAATCGATTCTCGGTGAGGCAAATTGATTTTTCAGTAATCGATTATTTTTAATAATAATAAAGGACTTTACGTTGTAATATCGATACAAAACAAATAGGTGTTGCTATCCAACGTACAATTTATTCACAAGTTTAACATAAAACTCTACGTTTCGGTTTAATCTTTAAAACCTTCATCAGGAGAAAAATTTTCTAGAATATAAATCGACAACAAACTCTTTACATGCTACATTTTGAAAACAATTCAAAATACAAATCAGTCTAACGGAAACCTCTTACTCCCAAATAAACAGTTCAGTGGCGCCATCTTTTAGCCAAAGATACTAACGATGAAAGAAATGCTGAAAAAAGTGGAATTTTCATTGACATTTCAAAATAGAAAGCCATATTTCTGGGATGTGAAAGGAAACATTATCATTACACACTTCATGGTTTCTTAGACGAATTTCTAAAGATTCACGAATAATAGCATTGCGCGGGATAACTTGCTTGGAAATAACTTTAGCATGGTCAAAGTCTATAAATGAAATGAGTCCTTCCCTCTTCAACTTTTTCTGTCTCTTCTACGTTGGAATTCATTAATCGTATTAATGATTTTAATCTTCCTAATAATGCGATTTTGGCAAGTTTTGACATTGTGTCATTGTTTCCATCCATCGATGTCGAAGAAGTTATTCTTTCCATAGGCTTATCCATTGATGAGTTACCTCATTTAAGTGATAATATGAAATTTTCAATTAAGTCGGGCTTAAACTTAATTAAGGAAAGTAATGTATTTATTTTTAAAGATAAATATTTTAAACAGCAGAAAGGAGCTCCTATGGGTTCACCTATATCTAGTACTCTGGCAGAATTCAAATTGCGTCCTTTTGAAGAACTCATTTTTAAGAAGCATTTTCCTATACCTTCTTTATGGTTACGATATGCCGATGACATTTTTATTATCTGGGAAGATAGGAAACAATCCTTAGAGAATTTTTTTTGACGAAATTAACCAACTTGATAACAATATTAAGTTCACGGTGGAGTTAGAAAACAATAACTCGCTTCCTTTTCTTGATGTTCTCCTTATTAAAGAAAACAATAGTTTAAAACGGAAAATTTTCCGGAAATCTATGAAATTAAACAATGTTATACCTGTCACTGCAGCTGCCCCATGGAAATATAAGATTGCAGCATTTATGTCATTTATCGAGCGTGCATTACTTGTTTGTTCCGAAGAATTTTTGGATGATGAAATCAATTTCATCGTTAATATTGAATTATGTCATGGTTTTAATTCAAGCCTTATCTATAAATTGGTTGATAAATATAAAGTTTCCGTTAATCCCCCCTCCCCCAAATTAAATCAAGTTTACGGAAAGGTTCCATATATTCCTATCTTATTTGAAAAGTTAAAAAAGTCTTTTATGTAATACAACATTCAACTTGTTTCCTCTAATTCTATGACATTGTTTAATCTTATGAGTAAAAAAAAAAATAGATCCAATTCCTTTTTCATCTTTTTCTGGGGTGTATGAAATTCCCTTTAAATTTACAGATGGGACCACCTCTTCCTATATTGGTATGACTAAACGTCGATTTTTCGGAAGATTGCAAGAACATAAAAATGATTTGAAGTTTCGTAAATTTTCTACAGCACTCTCAAGAAGCTACCATAAAGGACTCATTTCATTTATAGACTTTGACCATGATAAAGTTATTTCCAAGCAAGTTATTCCGCCCAATGCTATTATTCGTGAATCTTTAGAAATTCGTGTAAGAAACCATGAAGTGCGTAATGATAATGTTTCCTTTCACATCCCAGAAATATGGCTTTCTATTTTGAAATGTCAATGAAAATTCCACTTTTTTCAGCATTTCTTTCATCGTTAGTATCTTTGGTTAAAAGATGGCGCCACTGAACTGTTTATTTGGGAGTAAGAGGTTACCGTTAGACTGATTTGTATTTTGAATTGTTTTCAAAATGTAGCATGTAAAGAGTTAGTTGTCGATTTAGATTCTAGAAAATTTTTCTCCTGATGAAGGTTTTAAAGATTTTACCGAAACGTAGAGTTTTGTGTTAAACTTTTGTGAATAAATTGTACGTTGGATAGCAACACCTATTTGTTTTGTATCGATTATTTTGTTATAGGTTTAAACGGTTTAAAACAACTGGGTCTATCGCAAAGTTGTGTCGTGTTGGGAAAATCAATTCGTATCGGAAAATTCTCTCATTTAATTATTAGACATTGATCCCGATATCTAATGTCTAATAATTACCTGGCAGAATTTACCGGTACGAATTGATTTTTGCTACACGACACGACTTTCCAATCGACCCAATATTTTTCAAGAAAATGTGAGGTGATAGAATTTTTTCATTAATTGTTTTTTAGCTAGCACCAAAAAATACACAAAGATCAGCCATCAGCCCTTGTATTTTTTTCATCGCAGGCCTGTGTTATTTAAACAAATCGTTAATATTTGATAAAAATAATATCAGATATATTAAATATATTATGTTTTAATAACTTGTAGAAATGTAAGAATGAAATTTACTTTTAGTTTTTTATTTTGCAATAAATCATTTCTCTCATAAATTACAATTGACGCTGAGCGGCCACAAATGTGGACGTTATTTTTGTAATGTCTTACATTGAAATTCTATTAATATAAAATGAATAAATCGTGAAAAAAGTCATTCTTTTCTCACCATAAAAAAATCATCCCTGCAGAGGTTAAAGTACTCTTTATAAATACGAGAATCATTATTTACCAATTGAAAATGGATTAATGAAATTGATAAAAGAATTTTTGTACTATAAAAGAACAGCGCTCCGCAGCGTGTAACATAAACAAAAATTTAAGTGCCATATTTCAAAACAGAATTTTGAAAATCGGTGGACACTCTACTTTCGTTAAGTTTTAATCAATCAACATGATCTCTCTGGAAAATGAAATGTTACATATTCTTCTAGTAAAATGCGTATGATTTTTTTCAAATTTTCATATCACACTGTTTTATGTTGCTTTAACAAATGCTACTATTGGTTAAAAATTTACATTTTACTTTGAATTGATGTCGTTTCTCTGAAAAAGCACATTTTGTAAAATGACTACTTAATTCACTTACTTTTGGACTGACAAAACTAATTTGTTTTTGACTCATTGTTAGAAGTTCAGTCTGCAATAAGTTACCGTGTCAACCGCTTGATCTCTTTTTACGAAGCATCATCTACTATCAGCTGTCGAGTCGCCATTTTATAATTAATAACAACGAGTTTTATACTTTAATATATGTATGTTAATTTAAGGTAAGTGAATTTTTATAAGCATTTCACATTTAAAAAAAATAAATTGCCGAAAATACTTTATACTTCAGTCCGTCAAAGTGGTATCACCACTTAAGTCTCAGGGCTGCTACATTCGACTATTTTTATATTATGCCCGACCCAATATTTAAAAAATATAGTAGTATATTTTTCTTCGTAGTATATTTCTCTTGCACAGATTGTCAAAGTATATACTTTAAAAAAGTGGTGCAAGATAGAATAAAAAAATGTCGTTGTGGCAGCTCTGAAGCATAATATAATTATAGCATTTATAGCATACTGGAAGTTATGCCATTTATGCCATAATGCAGGGGTTGTACTTGTCCTGAAACTTCACGGCCGGGAAATTCTTCGGTATCAGTATTTTCTTACGGAAAAATCTCTTCTTAAATAAGGCGGAATGTCGTGCGTTTAACCTAGATTTATTTTTCTATAAACAAATAGTGATATTTGTCCTTAAAAAATCCCTTAAGCGTACGACCCCTGCATTATGCTATTAATTCCTTTTGATAGTATAAAATTAAAATGTTCACATTTTGTCAATAAATTAATACTTAATACTTTAAAGTAGTGTTTTGCAATCTTTTAGCCGGAAAGTCGTTTACTACCACAATACCCGAAATCTTCGACGTATTAAATAGCAAACTTTCTGTCTCTAAATAACGCGAATTACATAGTTGCCAAGTTTTATGTTTTTAACACTTTCCAGCATATTTTAAAAATGTTTATTAATTCAGTTTGTCTGTTTGTGTGTCCGTCTGTCTATGTGTCCCTCCGTCTGTATGTATGTATGTCAGTCTAACACTAGAATGACAGCGAGGGGTCATTTTGCCCCCAACCATATGGATATATTTCACTTCAAACAGGAAATTTATTTATAAAATAAGTTAAAAAGATACAGAGGGAAAAAAGGGCTAAATAAATAAGTTAAACGGTTTTAAATAAAAATTCTGGTATTAAATATTTTTATAAAACTTCAGTAAAAATTCCCGTCTTCCTAGTGTTAACTCGTGTAAATATTGTCAGATTGAAGTGAAACTGATATATGTTATTAGAGTTTACTATTGCATGTTCGATGCTGATAATGAAGTGTGTAGCTCTTACGGTTTATATACAGGGACACTGAAAAGTATTCCGTTACATTACGGTCCATGGAGGAAAAAATATTTTGTGGTGTAATTTAATGATAAAACACTATTTTTAACATATTGGAATTTATATATTTATCACTGAGCTGTACTACAAGGAACTTACTGCAGAATCTGATGTGTGTATAACTTATTACTCATTTAAAGGGATACTCACAAGTATTTGGTTACAGTACTGCCTATGAAAAGTAATTGCAGGAGTAGTGCATTGGAGAAGACTGGAAGAGTAGTGTATTTTGCCTTGGTGTACGAGTTTCAAAATTTTACCTTTTTTTTTTTTTCATATGACTTGGTGTGTATAAATTCTGTAGATCATATACAGGGATACACAAAAGATCCCATGTTCATTACCTTTTATTGAGGGAAATTGCTGAAAGGGAAATTTTTCAACTGTTTTATGCTTTTAATTGAACTAACGTTTAGCATACTATGTGGTATGCATAAAAATGTATGATAATATACAGGGCTGCACAGAAATATTTTTCCGACTTTTTATGTTAATTACAAAAATTGCGTTTTCAAATGCGTTATGCATGTTCTAAATTGTTCATTTAGACATCTTTTACCTTAACCCATTCAGGACCAGCATGTTTTACAGGAATTTTATTCAGTTCACACCGCTTTTTGTTAAACACTTACTTTTACTTTATGAATCACAGAAATGTGTTAATTAAATAAGGCCAATTTTACTTTTACTTTTTACTGATATAAAAAAATACAAAATCACAAATATAATGTTGCGAAAACGCAACGTTAGTCTTTAAAATTGGTTAATAAACTGTAAAATTTTATTATAGTATTCTGAATGTGTTGGAAAGTGTTTCATGATCCATGCTAGACGCACGATTTTTCCTTCTTGTTTAAATCATAAAAGCATGTTTTGAACCAATAAAATTATTTCCCAAAATGCTGTGTTTATTTACTGATAAGTGGTGCAAATTTTATTTTAATTGTTATGAAGATTTTGTGATTGGAGCTTTAAAAAAGCGAAAACTTCGTAAGCCATTAAAACTTTCTGTTTAGAAATATTGGTATCTTGGTGGCCCGTGGGTCAGAGGTTGTGCAGCCCTACTTTAAATTGTATTTGTTATCAGAAGATTATTTCGAAATTCACGGGGATTTTCGTAAAATTTTTCTATAAATATTTGTAGTAGTTCCCCACAATATTTTTCTTCTATATAATAAGATCGGAGCATTAACATAACTTTTTATACTACTTCACATATTTTCATTTCATTTCGGTTCATCTTTAAAAAAATTACTGTTATTTACGTTTTTGATGTCTTGTTGTCAATCTCACAGAAAATTCATACAAAATTTTCAAAAATGTCATATTAATTATCTAATTTAATTAATGTAATTTCTAAGACCTAGAAATTAAAGTAAACAAATGATTTTACGTTAATATTATTATTACTTTTGATTAAATTAAAAAAATAGTAATGATTAACTCTTCAACTGACTCGCGAAGTACAGCCATTTCCCATGTTTTTCTCTGCAAAATCATTTAAGTTACATAAGTGTTTATACTTAATCCTTAAATTTTCCCATCAGTGTATACGAGGGTGTATCAATAAGTTTTTGCCCTAACATAGAAATAATTGAGTGAAATTTATGAAATTGCTACATTGTATTAGTCCTTTTTTACATAGTCACCATGCACAGTAACACATTTCTGCAAACGGTATTTCAAAGACAGGGGGGAGGATGTATTCCAGGAGGCGCGATAGTAGACCCAAGGGGGGGGGCATTTTTCTAACTTTTGCCAGCCCCCCACATGTGACATATTGTTGGAAAAGCTGTGACCACTTATTCATGCTATGCACCTCCGGAAGCCCTTCCCTCAAATTTACCCCCCCGGGTGCATGAAAGATGTCTGCAAAATTTAGACCCCCCCCCGGAGGTGAAATTTGGGGGGAGGGGCTCGGGGAGATGCATAGCATGAATAAGCAGTCATAGGATTTCAACAATGTGTCACATGTAGGGGTCGGTAAAAGTTAGAAAATGCCCCCTTTTGGGTCTACTATCGTCCCCCTGGCATCGTGCCCCCTTTCTTTGAAATACCGGTTGCACAAATGTGTTACTGTGCACACTGACTATATAGAAAAGGACTCATAAAATGTAGCAATTTCATAAATTTCACTCAATTATTTCTATGTGAGTTCAAAACCTTATTGATACACCCTCGTATGCATCATGCAAAAAAAGAAAAGTAGAAACTTTAATTAGTAAACAATTTTAAAGCGAACGATTTCTTTTCTGACATCTTTTACAAATGGCACACTCTATTAAATTCTAGATTCATTAAAAAAAAGAATCATACCAAAACATTACATCTAAAATCGCGCCACAAGTTCAGTGCATGTGCTAATACAAAGTTATCATAATGATACTATTGGGTACAATTTCTTATGTTAGTAAATCACTATTAGTGATAATTTATATAACATTAACATCATAGTGTTATTGCGATCAAATGTATTATCATTATTGCATGTTACACTGGGACCATTTCATGATGAGGTAATGCTCGAACATAAAAGGATCATATACTTATTGAATCTCTCCGTGTTATTTAAGCTCCTCTGTATTTACTAAGGTCTCCATAACTTTTGCCAGTTGAGAAATATTAGGCTGTCATGATGATATAGAATGTACGGAAAGACTGAGTACCGCCAGACACAATCTATCGCAGAAATGTTCATAATTAATACAACTTAAATTAGAAACTTGTATAATTCTTTACGAATACAAACATCAGCATAAATCACAGCAAAGAGAGTTTTCACGAAACTTAATAGTAACATTTTAATCACACATGATTTAGATACGTTAAAATAGTCTAGCATCTAGAAATCGTAATCATTTCATTATCTACGCTTGTCGATTTTGCATGTGGTTTATTAACCCTTTTACTACTCACATTTTAAAATTGAAATAAAATTATGAAGTTTCACAATGCTCTCAATAAGTTATAAACCATCAAATAAAAAAATTCTAGTCGCTAAACCTTTTTTGTTAGAGAATGAAAAAACATCAGGGACACTCGTCTAACACTGAACATATCAGGTATTTTACTCAAGTTTAAAAAATGTATATTTCACACCCTAATTTTTATTTAAAACTTTTATTTTTAGCTTACATCTGTGGGAATTAGATTTTATTATCGTCTTAAAGCATTTCTGCTTCGAATCGAAGTATTTTCCTTTGGTACAGGTCAAATGATAGCTTGTTGGTACATTTAGAGTTACAAATAACCCAATAATCAAGCTGTTAACCCCTTAAGAGTGACATTTGTTTTCCTACAAAAAAAATTAAAAATGGAGCTGGACACCACTTTTTCCATACTAAAATATTTACCTTACTTAATCGAAAAATATCTGGCAATCAATAAAGATAGATTTACAGTTACAAATTAGTGGTATCAAAATGTTTTTAATATCGAAGCAAGCAAAGTGTTCTTGCCCGAATCCAGTTCGGGCCGCACTGTTAAGGGGTTAGCAATTAGAACTGTTATGATAATTTTAAATCAGCGTTTTTAGTTTTTTTGACAAAATAACAAATATATAAAGCTACATCTGATATTACATTTTATCAAATTGATATGATTAAAGTCGTAACTGGACGTTTCCGATTATTTTGATAGAAAAATTAACTACAAAATCTGTTAAAATATTTTAAATTAAATTAAATATCTTAAAAATTAAATATATATGTTACCGTAAAAAGCCGAAATCTGTACAATGTCAACTTTCACCGATAAATGTCAACATTCGTATAGTCACTTGGTGTATGTCTGAAATATTTGCTAAGTATCCTTCTTTTTGACATACACCGGCAAATGTTGACATTCATCATGCGTTAATGGTGAATGTTGAATATATCAGAAATTTCCATTTACTTCTCCGTATTTCAGGTGCTATCATTAATTTTTAAAACATAAAAACATTTTAATAGTTTGAAATCCAAACGAGTGTTGCACTTAGTTTTGGCAGAAATCGCTTCAGAAAGTATTTTAGAGTACTGTCCTTGGAAAAAAAAAAAAAAAAAAAAAAGCAAAAACAAAAAACAACAACAAAAAACAATTGTTTTCTTATTTACTCTCAATTAATATATTAATATATTTAATTTTTTGGAAAAAAAAAGATCACTGCTCACTGCAGTATCCACTCAATATAATACAGCATAGTGAATAAAAAAAAATAAGAAAACGTTGCGCGCACCATCATAACTTGCGTAAAACTGACAAAGCTGACTGACTCGCAGTGGAACAAAAAATTTGGTGACAGACTCTAGCCTTTCTCCTGAACACGGCTTCTCTTTTGGACCTCCACCAGACAATATGTGTGCTTGTCGACATTCGCCGGTGATGGTCCGAATGCACAAAAATATAACCAAATATCTGGTCATTCTCCGACGTATTTGGTATATGTCAACATTTTCCAATTTCGGTCTTTCACGGTAACATATATATATCATATATATATCATTGATCAAAGGCGTGAGTAGCGAAAGTCTTAACCCCTTCAAGGGCGGTGGTTCATTTTTGAATCCCCTAATTTTAATCCCTAAATGGGACATTGACATAGAATTTTGACTTGAAAATTTTCGTTTTATTAAGTATATGAAGAAAAAGACCGTCCCTGCGGCTTTCGATTGAGTTTGACGCATTTTTTGCAGCTCCGCCAAAGTTTCCTATTTAACTGGTAATTATTCATTTTTTTGACTTAGTAGCACATGCATGTTTATTTCCTATCAAATATTGTTCATTTCTATATGATTTTTCTGTAATTTGCCTACTTTAAACTTATTTCTTATGACTTTGTAAATTTTTGTTCATTGCCGAGGCCTAATTTAGTGCTCGCGGCATCAGTTAGTTTGCTATTTCATTTATACTTCTGTTATTTACGTTTATTTTTAATTATTTTCAAAGTTTATTACCTTCGGTTATCAATTAGCTTCAGTCTGTTGTATTTTCTTTATTAGTTCCTGATTAATTAGCGGTTTATTTTGGCTTTTTGTGTCCGGTGGGCGTTTCCCGCTGCGTTTGTTTTGATCGCCATCTTGCTTCATTGTAGAGTTGAGCTGTGTCATGCTACTGTCGGACTAATATTTTGTAGTGTGTTGGAGATTTTGTATTATGGAGTTATCCTTGTTTAAATACTTTCAATTAACTTTGTTATTTTAATCTGTACTTGATATAGATTTTATTTGTTGCTGGGTTACGCATTAAGTTGTGTAGTGTGTTGGAGATTTGGTATATGGAGTGAGCCTTGTCTAAATGCTTTAAATTTAATCTGTACTTGTTTTAGATTAGATATTGTTGCTGTGTTACGCTTTGAGTTCTGCAGTGCAGTGGAGATTTTGTATTATGGAGCTAGTCTTGTCTAAATGCTTTACATTTATTTTGTTAATTTAATCTGGACTTGGTTTAGTTTGTGTGTGGTTTCTAGGGTACGCTTTGAGATTTGTAGATTTTTTGGTTATTTTTATCACATGTTCTGTGTATTTGGCGGTTGGCAATTTGGGTTTTTTTTTCCAGTTTTAGTGGTTTTGCTTCACTTTGGTTCATTTGTCTATTTGTCGATCCAGCTGGGTGGCTATATATATATACACTGAGAGTTTGTTCCGTTTGTGACCGGCTGCTTGTCCTTCTTCGTCATTCTGTGGTTGTTTTGTCTTTGTAATTGTTCATTGGTAATGGGGAAGTTGGAGAATTTACTGGAGGAAGTAGAGGAATTGGAGTTTCCAACCTCTATTAGAAAAGTTCAATCATTTCTTTATGAGACTTTGGAGAATCAGCGGAACAAAGGTGGGAAAGTGACTGAAAATATTATGACAACTGTCAGACATTGTTTCGACTACATTTCTGAAAGATTGGTTAAGGCTCACAGAGACTGTGTTGCCAATGAG